>CM074723.1:157534246-157751746 GCA_037306005.1 Rhinophrynus dorsalis
TTGCATTTTTTTGGTGCTGATCTTCCTTTAACAATCTGCTTGTGCAGTTATGGGAACAGGGGTTGTCTTTGCTCTCTCAGACCTACCCTACTTGGTGATGTCATCTGCTGAAAACCCCCTTCCCCCAACCCCTCAGCTTATGCATTCACATTACATTTCCTGCTGTGGGTTTGTCTTTGTTGTCATAAGTGGATAGCTAAGTGATAAGTCGGCAGGAGGAGAAAACCAACTGTATTTACAAGATTCTGAGAAATTCAGGAAAGGGGGAAAGCACAAAGTATACACAAAACCAGTTGTAGTAATAAGCGTAGTCCGTAACTATAGGCTTTACCAGCAGATAAGACATAAAATACTTTCCACCTCCAAAGTGCATAAAAGAAATGCTGATGGCTCCGAGACTACCCAATAGTATTAGGGAAAAAGTCCAGGTCTCCAAATACTGCTTTTATTAACCCCTTTGAGCGCCTGAGAGGTATCTAACACATTACAACGTGTTGAGCTTTCTGGTACACAAAAGGTTAATAACTTGAGAATTAAATCATTTTAGAAAAAGGGCTTGTAGTGGTGTTTTTGTCTCTCTCCTGTAGGAGGCACTAATCCTATAAGCACATCCTTAAATGGCGTTCACTCTTTTTTTTTTTGTGCACAACTGCAACATTTTTCATAAGATTATTTTTTTGATTATTGTATCTTTACTTTTGTTAAGTCATTTTTGACTTTGCTTAATGTATCCTAGAGAGCTGTATTGCAGAGGGAGAGTGAAAAGCGTGAGCTTGAGTCAGGAACAAATCCCATGATGATTCACTCTTCATAAACTCCAGAGGTTCCTAACCCAGTGAAGCAGGAGGTGTCCAGAGAAATGCCTGATGATTAACTCCATGCCTGCTAGAGACCTCTCCAGCAGATTAATTCACAATATTTTTGAGATCTCTAGAAACCAAGGGGAGTTAATGATGCCATTGCATTATTGTGTCTAATAATTGCACGTTTCTGACATTTTCTGTGCTTTTTTCAGTGCTTTCCTGCATTGTTTAAAGGGATAATAATACTTAAAATGTAAAAAAAAATATGCTATTGTGTTTATCTCCTGAGTAAAACAAGGGTACTCCCACTGCTGAAAGGTGTTTTGTTCAAAAGTTATTACAGTTCAAAGTTGAATTTTTTTAGGTGCAATAGATTTATGGTCTACGGACCAGAGCAGTCCATAGGATGGTGTAACAACAGCGCCACTGTGATATTGCACCTAAAAAAAATTCAACTTTGAGCTGTACTAACTTTTGAATTAAAACCCTTTCAGTAGTGGGAGTACCCTTTTTTTTTTACTCAGGGGGATAAACACTACAATATATATATTTTTTTTACATATTAAGTATTACTATCCCTTTAAAGGCCTAACATTTAGTCTTACATATGCTCTGTGAAGGAAGCTATTTTTACTCTTCCAGGGCTCCCTGACTACTATTACTATGGCCATTTTGATAGGGTTCCCAGTAGTGAGAGTCTAACACAAGGTACTAACCTCAATAAATTCTTTAGTTCTTGTCTCTTGTTCCTAACTGCACACAAAATTAACCAAATGGTGTCTATATTGGATACTACACGTGTATTAAAATGCTAATATAGTGTTACATTGTAGGGATCTATCATAAAACATCTAATTTTACAGATGACGACTGAAAATTGTATTTAAAATTGCATAACCCAATTTATTTTTTAGTAGGTTCCTTTAATGATTTCTTTCTGCAAATTAGCTAAAGACTTAGATTTGCAGAGAAGCTCTAGAATATTTTTTCTGCAATTCTAAACATTTCCAGAGTTCAGTCAGACCTTCCTCAACAGAGTAATGGACAGAGATGGGATACCTGGTGATCAGATCTACCCGCATCAGAAAGAAAAAGATGAGTACTGAGACAAACCAGCTACACCATTGGATGAAATTCAAATTGCCAATTAATATTAAGACTGTTTTATGTATATATATATATATACAACAGTTGAAGTAAACTTATTATTCTCAGCAGGTGACACCCTGCAAAACTATTTCATATATATAATATAAGCACCTCAAAATATTGTTTTGCAGTGCATTGTTGATATGTCTAGTGTTCAAGGGATTCAAAACCTTATTTTTCCCCCACCATACAGTACAGTTGGGGGTTGCCTCTTTCCTTTAACTGTCTGACTGTATGGTAGCACCAAGTCTCTCAATCCCTGGCACTGGAGCTCCTCATCATAAGCCCCCACAGTGTGGGACTTGCTTCTTGGAAGGCTCCTTAGCAGATGAGGAGATGTGGTTTCTCTCCACAAACCTACCAGTTTTCATCAGTCAGCTCCACGCCACAATATTCCCTGGTACAAACCCCTTTGCTTTGGTAACTGAATACAAGCATGATGAATTCATGCGGAGGACATGCATTGCTATATGCACTGAGTCTTGGGGGAGTGTCCTAGGGTTCACTGTTAAATGTTGCCATCTATTGAGACACCATCAAAATGGCGAGTTTAACATGTTGCATAAATCAAAAGGGCGATATCAGAATGTCGGCAGAATCAAAAGACAGACATTCTGATGTTGCATGGTTAAAGGTTGCCAAACACAGGGCAACATGTCAGTAAATATGCTGAATGAATTAACCCTTTCAGTCAATGCGTTGCAGACACCTCTGGCACTAACTCTGGTGGTCAGGACTCGGAAGGCTGTATCAGAATATACAGTGATAAGGGACTAATAAATAATCATTTAGTGGTTCTCCGTTTGTTTGTTTTTTTTTCATCAAGGAACCCATAGTACATAGTCTGGAATTTTCAGGGCACCCCTGACATTTTTTAAGTTATTTGTCAATTAGTAAGAAAGGGTGAAAATTCATAAATACATTTTTATTTTTCGGTCTCACAATCTGAAAAATATATTGAGCTTAACAATTTCCATAAATATATATTTGAAACATTTTTCTGAAATGCTTTATAGAAATGAAGGAGCTGATTGGATGTCTGCGGCACACCAAAGAGACACAGCACCCTGGTTGAGAACCACTGATTTAGATAATCCTCTATTTCCATATCTACCTATTTGTAACTTTAACCGTGGCCGGCAGTGAAGGGCCACTGGGCTTTTATTTTTATTTTATTTATTTATTTTTTCACCATTGGATTCAGGGTGTCCCCAAACAGTGCGAAGCCTCGTTGGGACCCCTAAATTCCATGACGTGCCAGGATTGTCACTGGTCCTTAAAGCGGAACTTTCACCCTATATCAAGTCCCACCTTAAACAATTATTGCGATTAGCATCCTAACAGTGATATTATCCTTCACAAATACCACAATCTGAAGTAATCCTCCTTGTTTTGAGACCGGCAGCCAGGCATGCATGCAGACATCTTGTCTTAGAGACATCTGCCCGTCTGCGTTGTCCATCCCGGTCACCTCTAGGAAGCATTGCACTTGTACCATAAGGCAACAGAAGGGACTGACAGTGCAGGAGGCTCTACAAGAAGAAGCCTGGCCATCATTCTGAGATTCAGATTATGGTACTTATGCTGGATAATATCACTCTTAGGAAGCTAATCGCAATATGCATAATGATTGTGGGGGGACTTGATATAGGGTGAAAGTTCTTCTTTAATTGAGGACAGCCATGACTGTCCTAGCACATCATTGGTCCTTAAGGGGTTAATCGTTATCAGGCCTAAAGAAAGATTTGTCACCCTTTTTATAGCCTTGGTAATTTTCTCTTCTGCCTGGGATTTGGCACATCTCATTTAACAGTGTACACGTCTCTGTCTTCCACTGAGTGTGCCTATATATCCTGCATGCACATTTTTATCCTTTACAATATTTGCCACCTCTCCAGAGAACCAAATTACCAAATAGTTTTTTTTTTTTTTTTTTTTTAATTTGTTAACATCCCTAATGCGAAGTTCTGTTGCAGATCAAATTGAATGTTTTAAATGGTGATGTTTGTGTTTTGGGAGACAAATAATAACTTTATATACGGAGTCTGCCATCGATATATTCTTCTTTTTTGTATTGGCAAGGATAAGCTGCCCTTAGCCTTCATTATTTATCCTCTTATGTATGTGTGCTACAAGAGGAATCAATGAACAATGTAAGTTTGTTTCTTAAAGTTTATTATTTGCATATTAAATGTTTGTAGTTGTCCTAAAATGTATTTGTTTTTCTGTTGTAGAATAAGGAGAAGCTGACCTCTTACAACAGAACTCCTAAGCTGGATAGGAGTGAAGTTGCTAAAGAAATGAAAGAAAAGTCTTCCTTGAAACGCAAGCTTCCCTTCACTCTCAGCCCACGGAGAACTGAGGAAAGAGACTCTGACACAGGTAATAGGGCACATTCTCACCGTTTATTTTACACTCTGTTGACAAATTTGTAACACTAATGTTCACTCGTTAGTTTTAAATCTTTCTTGATGGTTATGTTTATAATGTTACTGGAACAGGTATTTGTCCACGGTTTGGTAATTGGGATACGTTAGGTATACAAGTAGGCTATAATTTGAACCAAAAGGATATGTTGGCAACTAAAACTGTTCATGTACTGCTACAGTTGTCAACCTTTCAACCCCCAGCTGTTGGATACTTCAGTTTGTGAACAGCTACATTGCCAAAGATGTGTACTGGATTAGGGTTGGGCAGCTTGAAATCCCCTGGCATTACTGCAATTCGTGGGGGTTGTATAAATTGGTTTTTCCATGTTGACTTTTTGTTTTATTTTTTATATTTTTATCTTGCACCATGTGGTAATCCCCTTGGCTCATCCTGACACATTCAGCAATGAATTACAGTGCAGTAGATGGCACATTTGTCAGACTGCCACAGCCCATACTTGACTCAAGATTTGTTAACACTGAGGCAGTTGTATTCGTTAGGCTAAAAAGTAATCTATTATATATATTTAACAAAAATGGGACTTACTCACAAAACAGAGGAGCAATTCCTAAATAAACGAGAGTTTAACCCTTGAATACTAGAAACCTCAGTAGCATTTAAGGGGTAACATGCCCCTATGGTACTGTTGTATGCCTCCACATTGCTCCTCTTTCCTTTTCTGCATAAGACTTGATTGTACAGATAAGTGGGCTTGCTTTGTTTTTTTTTTTAGTTTTATCTATGATCCTGTTTGAATGTGTTTGTTTTTTGACAAAGATGCACTAAGTATGACGGGGAGGAGATAAAGTGGAGATGACTGCTCCTGTGAGATCACATCTTCAAGTCCTATATAATACCTCTAAGCCAATGCACTAAGATTTCTACAGCTTGAGATATCTTGGTGCATATCCTCCAAAGTATAACCTAGAAATTGGAAAAGTGATATCACTGGAGACATTCGCTCCTCTTTATCACACCGTAACGCATAACCCCCTGGTTTCTGTAAACCAACTGCAGTAGAATCTGGGCCTACTTCTCATCTTTGCAAATACCTACTTTTATATGATTTTAAAATAGTTTTGAACTAGGTAAGAATTTGGAGATTGTGGAAAGACATGAGATTTTGTGCAGACTCTGGCTTTTGATAAAGGTTGGCTGGTAGTATGGGTAATCTCTGAATGCCCTTTATTTCTGTCTGCCTGGGATGTCTCAGCACTGCATTAGCAATATAATTAAAGAATCTTCCTCAAAATATATAATATGATGGGTTGTTTCCTGCTGAGCAAAACAAGGATCCTCCCGCTGCTGAGAAACTTTAATTTCAAACAGTATTACATTTCAAACATGTCTCTTTAAAACAGTAAAGCAACAGTGTCATCTGGTGATAAAAAGGCACCATTTTTATTTATAACTAGTTGAAGAGCCCGTGTACACAGTGCCACCCAGCAACGGCCGCAGTGCAGTCATGCACAGTTGAGACTGCCTGCGCTGCGGCTGATACGGAGCAGGGCTGAATTTGTAGCCCCGCTCCGTTATCAGCCGCGGAGCAGGCAGTCTGTACTGTACATGACTGCAGCGTGCGCAGACGTCTCTACTGCGCATGATGGCTTCTGACAAACACACACTTAGTAAATTATTATATAGGATGCTCTCGGTACTAGCGCTTGACTCATAGATTACTTTCCTCCATGGAAAATGGTAAGAACAGCAACATTTGTTAACAACTGAAAATTTCGGTTTAACACTTTGAGTGTCAGAGGGTATCCATTCTATTGCTTTAAGCAATACATTGCACATCCCACTGGTCCTCAAGGGGTTAATGAGGGGTTAATGTAATAATGAGAAATCTGTACCCTTATTTTACTAAGTAGGAAACATCCTGTAACACACTTCTCATAAGAACAGTTAATGGCCTCTTTAACTATATGATTATTATTATTATTTTTTATTTACATAGCGCCAACTAATTCCGCAGCGCTGTACAATATGAACGCTAGAGATGTATATGCATTGGAGACTTCTCACATCTAAAGGGTTAGACAAATTGTTATTTAACCCGAGTGCCAGAGGGGTACGCAACGCCTCTGGCACTCAAAGGGTTAAGGTTTTGTTGATTAAACAGATCTGTTGGTTACATCTGTGATGCTTATGTAACATATTACACTGTCAGCCAACGAGAGAGATACAGTATGGATTATTATACAGTGGTTGGACGAGATAAACCAAAATGAACAACCCTCAGGACATTTGTGTTGGTTAAGCAGCTGCAGGGGTTAAAAACATGAGTGTCACTGAGTGAAATATAGAGAGAATGGCCTAAATATAGAATGTAGCAGATGAGTATGAAAAGATAGTTTATACCAAAAGAAATCTTTGTGGATATGGTAATGGAAGAAAATGCACAACACTTTTGAGTCTCCTACTGGCTAAAATATAACCCAGGCTTCTTTTTGTCTGACCTCATTGAAAGAAACGTAAATGGTCCTGTTTTTAAGAGAACTAGTCCCTAGTCGTAAGTGCCACTTGATTTGTTAAAAAGAGCCTCTCTCCTGCAGACGTTAAGTGCTTTTATATATTTTGCATTATATCTGCAGTTTCCTGTGGAAAATTCTCTGTTAAAGTCTCACTCTAAGGTCACACCTTGTCAAAACCAAATAGTGGGCCTGAATGACTCATAAGGGCCACTAGTCTTTATCAGATTACAACCTGAAACAATTTGTAGTAGACTACAACAGATCAGAAGTAAATGAGCAAGAGTGAAATTACTAACTGCTCTTTGAATGATAACTACCTAGTCAGAAACTTGTTCCTCTAGACTCCCGCACACACTCAATATTCTTGATATAATCGGTGCTTCTAAACTCAAATGATTTGTCAAAGTATCCACTGGAAAGAGTTGAGCACTCAGTGTAACATTTAAAACTTCACCTTTATTAAAACATTGAGACCCCTGACAATCATAAATCTATGTTCCCGCATTCGTTCTTTGAATGCCGTGGTCGTTTTACCCACATAGCATTTTGAGCAGGGACAAACTAGCAGTTATACTACAAATGCAGTAGTATACGTAATAGATCTATGATTGTCAGGGGTCTCAATAATACATTGAATGATCAACAGCTTAAACATTCCCCGGTTGCCAGGCATTTTATTCAGTTCAAACATAAGGTCACTGAACTCAAATGTTTTCCTTTTGAGTTGGTCCAACAGGCACCACGGGGAGGTGACAGGGGGGCTCAGCTGGCAAAACGAGAAAGGTATTGGATTTATAAGCTGAGATCACTGTCACCTTCCAGACTGAATGAACAATTCAGTCTGATACATTATATGTAAATGGTTATGTTTTTTCTGAATTGAGTGCATTTTTAGTTTGTATTTTTTATGTACATGGTGACGTTAATGTGTTTGGAGGTCTGTGTATTCATTGGGTGACCGGTTGGCATCCTTCGGTTGCTAAGGCAGCATGATGGCCGTCATGCCAGCGCCTAGTTTAACAATAGAGTATATATATAGGACAGATCGGGGACCCGGTCTGTAACTCTGTTGTTCCTGATGAAAGTCCCAAAGGTGGACTGAAACGTCGGATTTTATCAATGTTTTATTAAAGGTGAAGTTTTAAATGTTACATTGAGTGCTCAGCTTTTTCCAGTGGATACATTAACTGCCTAGTCAGCCCTTCTGATAAGCAAATTAAAACTTTTGAGTTTGAGAGGGATTCAACACATTGCAACACCATGTGCTGGATACCTCTCTGGCACTCAAAGGGTTAAGAGCCACTTTTTGTTAAAGCATAGTTTTATTTTTTATTTTTACAAATTCCAGTTAGTTTACATGGGTCTATAAATTCTTTGACTTTGTCACAAGAGCTATGGATACTGAGTTCCCATAGCTCCAAACTCCTCCATTGTGCTCTGGTTTTCCTGGAAGATCCAGGAGATGGGCAAGGCTGGGTGACGTCAGCACCTCACTCACTACTCATGGGGATTGCTCTCCTCTATTGAACTCCTTAGAAGCCAGTGAATCTGCCTTCCGTAGTATTCTATATAGAGGAGAGCAATCTCCCAGGAGCATCGAGTGAGGCCATGACATCACCCAGCCTTGGAGAGGTCTCTGATCTACAGAGCAAATACAATTAGAGGACATTTCAGCTAAGGTAACTCTGTTCCCATAGCTATTGGGTCACAGCGATGCATTTAACCCTTTGAGTGTCAGAGGTGTACTCAATGCATTGCAGAGCAATGAGTTGCGCACACCTCTGGCACTCAAATGGTTAAAAGGTATTTTATGTACCCTATACTGCTACTTTAATGGAGGGGAAAAAAAGTATTTTTAAGTTGCTATTTTAACCCTTTGAGTGCCAGAACAATGACCAATGCATTGTTTTGCAATGCTTCGGCTACCTCTTTGGCAGTCCAAGGGTTAATGAAAAGCTGTAGGGCTTTTTTTGATCCCACTGGTGGGAGACTTAGGATACAAAAGTTGTTACACAGTTAGAGCTGTAGTAACATTTTAACCCTTTGAGTACCAGAGGTTAAACCTGTTTTATTTAGCAAGAAAAGCCTGTAGCATAATTTCATTAAAATGACTGCACCTTTAATTATAGCTTGAACATCCTAATTTGAACACAGGCTTTAATGCTTTGTGCTTTTAGCATGGGATTTCTAATGGCGTAATTTGACTCATCCATTGACAACCATACGTTCATGTAGTGATTTGCAGATTGCTGCATACGATTTTCATTTCATATACACATATATGTATGTTTATAGTACACTTGAAGACAAACATGCTGTATGATGATCATGATGCAGTAATCTTTTCAATACATTGGATGGGTTTATATACTCTCTTATTTTGTCTATGCCACAAGAGTTTTCCCTCCCACATCTGCTGGATTGCAGCAGTGCTAAAACACGAGCCTGATTAACACTTAATTTGAGTAATATCACACTTTAGCATGCTTTATATATTGGTTAGATTTGCAGTGTGCAGGCAAATGATTATTTGAGGAAAACAAAGTTGTGGTACAGCAGCATCTTCTTAACGTCAGTAATCTGAAGGAAATATTAGAATGGACCACCATAGTGATTACATTTATAGAGAAAATGTCATGTATGTGACGTATCTACAAATTACATTTCCACAGTCAAAAAAAAAGCCTACTACTATGTGTATGTGTGGGAAGAAAGAGAGACAGAGTTTCTTTTATAAAAGCAGAAGACCTTGAATTCTAGAGCAAACCAACTGCACTGTAGGGGCCAGCTACGAATCTCCAGCGATTTAAATGGGGCCTTTAACCACTTGAATACCAGTGAGATCTCCAATTCATACCTGGGCGCTGTCTAGATCTGCCCCGGAGAATCCATTTAACCTTATGTGTACCCCTCTGGCGCTGAAAGGGTAAAAAAAAGTTAATTACTGGGTCTCCATGGACAGAGGCTGATTATCCGGCTTTAGTACGTTTCCTGGGTGACCCCGCCTACTTCCTGTCCATTCTGCCTACTTCCCACTTGGTTCTGCCCAGTCTGACCTTTCCTCCTCTCAATATTGAGTAAGCACTGCCTACCCTATTAAGCCATGCCCACTTTATGATGTAAACTGTGTCATGTAGACATACCTATTCCCAGTCCATGAGCCCTCTTGGAGTGCTTCAAAGAAGAAAGTCCCCCAGGTATGCTCCAGTGCATTGCTTTTGCAATGTATCGGGGGCATATCTAGCATTGAAGGCATTAAAATACTGCTTTAACCCTTTAAGTGCCAGAGGGGTAAGCAATGCATTGCTTTCCCCTCTAGTACTCAGGTTTAAAACAAGGGGTGAGGGGTTATTTGTCCCCTATGATGAATCTGGTTTGCCCCAGAATTACTCCACTTTTATTCTACTCCTGTTGCCCATATGTATAAAAGCAAACTGATGCAATGCTGGGACAAATCAGGCACACCAGAGGGGGCAGACTAAACATCCCATTGATTTAAATGGGGCTTTTAACCATTTGAATGCTAGAGCGGTCTCCAGCACATCACATCACATCACATTGCTATGCACCGGAGCCCGTCTAGCATTCAAACGGGTGAAAATCCCCATAGAAAACAATAATTTTGTTTGGTTTGCACCACTTTGACTTCTGTGCATATGGACCATTTGGCCTTTTGTTTAGAAGCAAAATTGAATAATTTGGGGACAACCCAACTCCACTACAGGGGTATATAGACATTCCTAACATTCCCACTGATTAAAATGAGACCCTCTAACCCAGTGATTCTCAACCAGGGTGCCATGGCACTTTGGTGTGACACAGACATCAACTTAGGGTGCCCCATGTTTTCTATGAAGACTAACAAAAATGGAATTTTAAATAAAGATTTATAGAAATTGTTCTGCGCATTATGTTTAGTTTTGTTACTATGATTGTAAGACCTAATAATAACTGTATATTTATGTACTGTACCCTTCTTATGCCCTTGATAAAGTACATTAAATATCTCAGGGGTGCCCCGAATGTTCTAGATTACATTTTAGGGGTGCCCCGAGCAAAATAAGATTGAGAACCACGGCTCTAACCTCTTGAATGCTGTCATTCCTGGAGTTAAACCCTTATTTATATCAATGGGAAGCTTTATTTGTCCCTGGTGTTGTTGTTTTGCCCCAGAATTGTTCCACTTAGCTTCTGTACATGAAGCCAGTTTTTTTAGCCTGCATGTAGAATGGTTAATGTAGATCTCTATCCCTATTATTATGGGTTGTGTGTATATGTCCTACATGGAGCTATCCTAAACCTAGAGAGTTGTACTGTGTAGGAACAGACCTAAAACATATATTTTCATAGCAACGATTTACTGCTTGGGTCTGTTCTCTACATGCACGTTTTCCTTCTCACTCTCTGCTTATGCTGTCAATCTGTCCTCTGTACTTTTACTTGTTTCCTTTTCTCTGTTCTTTCCTGTGCCTTTGATTCTGTAGATTCAGAACCAGGACACACAAGTGAAAACTGGAGCGAACGGTTAACTCCTCCTTTCAGCACATGCACAGGTAAATGTGTTTGTGAACTTAATATCCGAAAAAAAAAAAGTCTTTAAAGTGGACTTGTGACCCCAAGATAGGTTTCTTCATTTTAATGAGAATTAAAAATGGCCTATGTTGTACTAGCCATTTGTTTGTAATATAAATAAGTTTTGAGAAGTTAGCCTTTATTTGTTGGTGACCCATATGGCACTTAATGCTGATTTAGATGCTTCATTGTGTGAGTCAGGGATGGAAAAACCTGTGAGCATTGGAGCATGGACTCCTAAAATGTCACTGCTGGCTCCTAAGTTTCAGGAGCTCTTTTTTTATACATCTATATACATATACTCTTTCACTAGCTCCTAAAACTCCCAGCTGTTGCCTAAAAATCCTTGGCCCCTAAGTATGCAGTAATTATATTAACCACAAAGGCAATAGTACTGCACACTATTAATCTACTGTAGATAGAGCTCCTACACTGAGGACATTTATATGACTACAGTAAGCAGTTTATGCAGTGTGTTAATTCGGTCCAGTAAAGTGCCACAAAAATATAAAGCTTAACCCTTTGAGTGCCAGAGGAGTACGAAACACATTGCAATGCGTTGCGTACCCACCTGGCACTCAAAGGGTTATCCCTTTGAGTGCTAGAGGGGAATGCAACACATTGCTTTGCAATGTGTTGCTTACACCTCTGGCACTCAAAGGGTTAATTTCTCAAAGACCAGTTTGTTTTAAAGAAAAATGGCTAAGACAACATAAAATAGGCAGATTTTAAATGAATAATAATGCTTAAAATGTGATTTGCCTCATTGTATTGTAATGATGTCAGTCACACACACTCATTTTTAAAATCCCTTGTTACTCTATTTTCCCTGAAGCTAGCCAGTTCTCCTGAGAACTTGTGGAATGGTCAGTGGGATGGTAGCCATGGCAACAAGCCCAGCAATTAATTCGCACAGAGATATTTGTCTCTGTGCTAGTTATTGTAATGCTTCACGTGCTCAGGCTGCAACTAAGTCAGTGTACATAAGGCAGCAATACTGCCATAGTACCCACAGGTGTGTTGCCATGACAACAGCTCAGTTGTGCAGGCCAGTCCTCAAACTAAGAGAAAGGCTGACCTTATAAATTGAGAGGCTAGAAGCTATTTTTAAATTACCCCTCCCCCGCCTTAATAATCTATAACAAAATAAGGCATAAACCAATGTAACAGTTCTCTTTTTATCTCTATAAAAATAAAATGAAGGTGTCATATGGTGACAGGCCCGCTTTAAAGGTACAGTAAACACATATTTTATAGACTATTTCCTGCTGAATAAAACAAGGTAACTCCCAAAATGTATAGCAGTTCAAATAATCAGGAAGTGAATTTACTGTGTTTACTTCCTGATAGTTCTAACTGACAGGCAGTTTCTATCACATTCTGTGGAGAACTGTATGTCTGACTTTCCTCTCAGTTAGAATCTAACAGAAAAACGAATTCGAATTTGACCACTAGAGGTTGGTTTTAAACTGTAATAACTCTGGAAATATAAATCAGCAGTGGGAGTACCCTTATTTTACTCAGTAGGAAAATCCCTACAATATGTATTTTTTCATAAAAAAGTTTACTGCTCTTTTAAACATAAGTACTTATTTTGAGTGCAGTGGAAAGGAGTAACTAGCCGTGCCCACTGTTGTTTGTAGATAGGCTCATATGTAAGATATGCAGTACAGAGTAAAATCAGGTGCACTACACGGGGACAAATAAATATTCTCATTTATTTAAATTGGGCTTTTAACCCCTTGAATATTTGAGAGGTCTCCAGTGTGGAGGGAAGCAGTGAGGGACTTTGACAATGTTTATCTGCACCAGAATTGCCTTTGTACAAAGTACCATAGGCGACAAACAGTGCAAAGAGTTTTGTTACATTTCTATTAACCTGTACTTGTTGGTGGCAGGATCTGGTTTATTTGTATTTGTTTCTTTGTTTGGCCAGTAGTGGTACATTTGACCTTGAAAATAACTAACTGGCATACTATGCAGGGAAGTGGCATATAGTGCCACTACGTGCCTCCAAAACATAAAGGTTATTTTCTCAAAAAACTTTTTTACAGAAAATGGCTAGCATAGCGTAAAAGCACATTTCAGTTCACTTTAAAAAACACTTCGTAGAGTGACAGGTTCACTTTAAATGAGCAGAAAACTTTTTTCAATCAACAGAATGTTAGCTCTTTTTTCCTGCTGAGTGAAACAAGTACTTCCACTGCTGGGAGATGTTTCATTCAAACATTTACAGCTCAATAATTTTTTTCTGTCTTTCAAACTGTTAGCAACAGTGCCAATTGGTGTCCAAAAGGACGCTATTTTTATTTATTAAATTAATCTCTGTGGGAGAGCTTGAGTCCTAAATTACTGCTTTCTGTATTAAGTTCTAGAAACAGCACTACCATGTGGCCACAACTGAAAATTGCAGTTTTTTATTTTGTATTTTTCTTTAAATTGATCTATAAGAACGTCTTGAAATTGAAATCACACAGCAGTAGGAATAACCTTGTTTAGTAGGAAAATTATTACAATATATATTTTAAACTATTAAAGGTCAGATGGATGTGATACATTGTTCATCCCTCTGGTCCTTAACCCTTTGAGTGTCAGAGTGGTATGGAATGCATTGCTTTGCAATGTATTCCATACCACTCTGGCACTCAAAGGGTTAAGGCAGTGCTTCTCATCATTAATCCTCAGGGTACACCAAGGGCTGGATTCTATTACAGGTGTTATTTCTATCTCTGCTTTTATCTGTGGTTTTCCCCATAGACTTCAATAGGAAAATGTTTGATAAAACTGGTGTTAGCATTTAGCACTTGCAATAGAATCTAGCCCCAGTGGTGCTGGTTTTCAAGATATCCCTGCTTAACAGGTGGGTAATAGCAGCTCACTTGTTATGATTGCTCCACTTATGGCATCTCTTTAGAACTTGACCTGTTTGTGTGTCCCAAGGAGTGGGCTGAGAATATTTGCCTTAACCCGTGAATGACCAGCGGTCCTGGGAAGGGACCTTCCCTTAAGGACTGCTTTGATCTTTGTCGGCTTTGCTGGCACAATTGACTGGTAATGTGTACCAGCTCGCCGAATGGAGGTCTGAGAGAGCTTCTTGGTCTTGGAGTGATCAATTTCTGACCCTGCAGAAGTGCTGTAAGCACAAAGTACGTGACATGCCAGGACCGTTGCCGTTCCTTAAGAGAAAAGAACTAGTGATGGTCCCACCATGTCATCAGTCTTTAAGGGTTTAAAGTGTTAAGAAAGGCCCAATAATAGGGTAGTAGCTGCTTGTAGTAATTATTAGTATCGCTGAGGTGGATATGAAGATAAATCAAATCTGCTTATGGAGAAGATGGAATAAAATGAATAGTACCCCTTTGCATATGCTGCAAATTCATATGTACAGTCTTTTTGCTTGTGTTTTCTATTATTTATTTTTAACACTTATGTCTGTGACGGAGCTAATACAGTGTCTCTCTCTCTTTCTCACTCTCACTCTGTCTCTCGCTCTCACTAAAAGCTCTGTGTGCTCTTTATAACATTTGCTTTTTATGTAGTTATCTCTAGACCTGATTTTGTGGTGTGTGTGTGTGTGTGTGTGTGTGTGTGTGTATGTATATATATATATATATATATATATATATATATATATATATATATATATATATATATATAAAATAGGGGGAGAGAGAGTGTCTGTGTGTGAGAATGAACCACACTCACAAGTCGTGTTGAAACATGAATTGCTGAATTAACATTTCGGTCTAAATGCAAGCCTTTCACAAGACTGAGAAAGGTCTGCGTTTGGCCCGAAACATTGATTCTGTGCGTGCGTGTGTGTGTATAATATATATTACTAGCATTGTGGGACGGCGTTGCCCGTCACGTTATGCAGGGAATGTTTTTTTGTTGTTTTTTGTTGTTGTTTGTTTTTTTTTTTTTTAAAGAAATGTTATGATAGTGAAATATGGAGTAGGGTGTACGTGTCAGAAAGGTACACACAGTGATACACAGACACGTGTGCAAACACACACATATACAGGGGGACACACAGTAATAGACAGAGACTTATGCAACACACATGCACTGACATACGCAAACAGTGACACACAGATGCAAAGGAGAACATACATACATACATACATTCATACATACATACAGTGTGAGCAGTGTAAGTAACATACCTCCCAACATTTCAAATGGCCAAAGAGGGACACTTGTGTTTTAGGTGGTGTTACTGGGGACGTGGCTGGTGGTGTATTTTAGAGAATTTTTAACCCTTTGAGTACCAGGGGGTAAGCAATGCATTGCATACCCCTCTGGCATTGAAATGATTAAGTTACTCTTTGTGTAAATGAATGATTTAGAAGATGAAAGTATTTTTTACACAGACTAATTTATAAGTTATATACAGAAGTTTATACCCACATGGAGCAATCTGATACACTTGTATATACACCATACAGTGTGATGTCCTAAAAAGAGGAGCAGAGGGATTTGGGTCTCAAACAGGGGCTGTCCCTCCTATACTGTATAGTGCTAGTACTTATAAACAGACACGTGCAGACTGTATACTATACAGCAGAGGTTCTCATCCCATGCCCTGAGTGGCCAGGACTTAGGAATCTCACTGCTAGAACACAAAAGTGTATTGATCAGAGGCTCAGTTGTATTGATTAACTCACCTGTGCTATTAAAAGGAACTTCTAAAATCCTGGCCTGTTAATAGCCACTAAGAGCACAGGTTGAGAACCACTGCTATACAGTGCCAGACCATATATCAATAGTTTCATACATGCTATACAGTGAGCTATGTACAGCATGGAGATGATTGCAGGAACTGGCACCTCTACTTACAGACAGACTAAAAAACAATCTGCTCTCTCTTTGTGCAATATATAATTACAGTCCCAACCATGTCTCTGCCACTTACCAGCTCAGCTGAAGCCCTGCTCTGCACTGCCTGATCATGTCTCTGCGGTTGTTCCACTTTCCCAGCTTCTCTGTGCTAGCAAGTCAGCTCTCCAGCATCCTGACTGCTGATAGGTTAGAAATCGGCTCACTTGTAGTAGTTGGCAGGGCTGTGCAGGGTCACAGATGGGGAATGAAGAAGCTGCATATGAGTGGTTTATTGTAGCCCATAACCTAGTATCTATGTGCTGGGAACCCTGGTGCATAATACAGATTTGGACCATGGCCTTCCAGCTGTAGCTTGAACATAGTTCCCATCATCCTCAGCGTGAGTATGCTTGTGTGTGTGTGTCTCTGTATGAGTGTGTGTATGTGTCTACCAGTGTGTGTGGGGCATGTGTGTATGTCTGTGGTGTAGGAGTGAGTGTCTGCCATTTTTTTTCAGCCTTAGATAGTGGTGGTGGGGCTAAAAATCACACCCCCATTGAATCACCCAATGGGAGCAGTATCTCCTCCTTTCTGCCACCCCTGGGTGTGTTTTGCCAGGCACAAAGACAGACAGCAAGAGACAGCTTGGGTGCAACACGTGGTGCTCGAGGGCTATTCCAGCATCCCTGTCTGACGCACACACACCTATCTATATCTTTCTCTCTCTCTCCTCTCTCCTCTCTCTCTCTCCTCTCTCTCTCTCTCTCTCATTATTTCCTACCCTGGTCTCCGTTTTAGTCTTTGTAAATAAAATACTTTTGATCTTGTTCTAACACATTGCTTCAATTACAAAAATAGCTGGCAATTGTGAAGTAACCTAAAACTTCTTGGTAATACCTTGTATACCATTAATACCCCCAGCAACAACACTTAAAACAGGAGTCCCTGTTTTGCCACTTGCAATACTGAGAGGTATTTACGCAAATGTGCATATGTACACACACAAGTACACGCCACACTGAATCTCCCACCCCCAAACACACATACTTGCACACATGTGCACGCACACCACACACACACCAAACCAAAGGACCCCTAATATTCTATAAGTAATTTGTCAAGAGCATAACGAACAAACCCATAAACACAAGTATTCTTAATTCTCAAAATAACAAATTCAAATCTATTTGGCATAGCCTTTTCTAAAAAATATATATTTTTCACTATTTATTCACATTTCTCAGTCTTCAGAGGAAAATGAGGGTCACCACACACCCTGGTTGAGAACTACTAATCACTTGTGTGCTAGATCCGTTTTTAGCATCCTATTTGTTTGTATTCTTTTTCTTTTCAAACCGTATTTAGAATGTTAATCTACTTTGTTCTGCCCTTTGGGAGCATTGAGGGCCCTATTTGTGGCCCCTGATGTGAGATGTGATTTCCTATCACTGTTTTAGGTCAATATACGACTTTCCTGTACAATGATGAAAGAAGAAATATTGCAGTAGAAATGGATCCAAGATTTTCCAGTTATTCCACTGCAACACTCCTTGCTGTCTCCAAACAGCATTTAGGGCTCTATATTCATATGAGAACTAGAGTATTTCTTCTGTGTCCCTCCCCGGCATTAACTTGGGTTATTGTCTCTGCCAGTTTTTTAATATCCGGCTCCTGCTTCCTGCCCTCAGTTTTTTTGTCCTACCCAGCTGGATAGAACTTTGTATTTTTCAGCGAAAACTGAGTTTGATCGCTTGTACAGCTGTCTGTAGTCCCCGTGCACGCAGCACGATGCGGGACTGCGGGTCACACGCTACTAATTTGTAACTTCCCTTCCATGCCCTCTTAAGTACGGCGAGCAGGGTAGGTGTGCAGCGGCAATATGGTACTCACTGGAGTGTTGTCCTTCCTCACCCTCTGGCACGGTGAGCAGGCTGCTTTCCCTCCGTTGCGGTGACTGTGGAGCGGGCTGGCGCAGAAACAGAGAACAGGAAGCGATGGGAGTTCTTTAATTCTTATGCGTTCCAAGAGTGGAACACACACTATCGGAAGCGGCCCTGAGCGCCAAGGAGCGATTCGGTCACTGGAGGAGCATAGCCCTGTGCACCTACACTATTTAAAGGGATAGTAATACTTCGTTTTAACTTTATTTCATTTTGTAGGTATTAAAAAAATATGAAGAATTATATAAGTCTTATCTCTCAATCCTTTATGGTTTAAGAGATATTCACAAGCAAAGTTTCCCCCTCCCACCCCTTTTACCTCTCTGCAGTATACTTGGGCACCTCCCTTCTGCTCTGGCTAAGCAGTGTTACATCAGTAAAAGGGGCGGGAGGGGGACACTTTGTCATTGAATTACTCTTGAACTACAACTCTGACAGAATTGAAATAACACTCTCCAAAGTCCAAATACTATGATGATTAATTAGAGCTGCTTTTATTATGAAACATTACTATCCCTTTAAGGTAAAGGAGCTTATCACGTGTTATATGTATATGTATATTTATTCTTGCTGAAAGCGGCAGCCGGATTTTAAAAAACTTTGGAGGAAGTCCTACCCAGCTGGAGGGCGGAGACAATAACCCAAGTTAATGCCGTGCAGGGACACAGAAGAAATACAAATAACGGTAAGAAAATTTCTCATTTATGGGCCCAACCAGCTGCACCATAGACAACAAATAAAATTCCCTTTGAATTAAATGGGTGTTTAACCTCCTAAATCCTGGTCTCTCCAATGCACTGCATTCAGGAAATTAAAATGTAAAAAGCAATTATCGTGTTATATGAAATCTGCTTCTTTGGGAATAGACGTAGTCCATACTGTGGGGCTGCTCTATGCAGCACCAGAATGACTCCTGTCAGTGGGTGGGGTGGGGGGTATAATCTAGATGTTTGTGCCTCACAGCCTCAAACTTTGCAGGCTGAGTGCAGCTTTCTCTAGTGTTTGGCTTGAAAGTCTTTCACTGTGTGAATCCCAGCTAGACTGAATTACGAGACTTCAAATCTCGCAGTTTATTCTTTTGTGGGACCAACAAAGAAGCATCAGGGTCTCTTTTCAGACCCTCCTTTCTGATTCCCCACTGGTCTGCTGTGGCTTAAAATGCAGGATTTTGTATAAGGAACGGTCCATGTAATAAGTTGCCCTTTAAATCAGTGGGATTTAAATATATTAACACAATTAGCTTGTCACAAACAAATAACCTAATTGCGCCTATATAGGATAATCTACACGAACATTAAAAATTCAAGTCTAGGATTAGATTTTAGTGGTTGAACATAAAATAGCTGGACATGCATATTTAAAATGATAACATTTAGGTTTTTGTGTTCCTTTCATCCAGTGGTTCTCAGTCTTTTCTGTTTTTGGCAAGGTACCCCTAATGTGCATTTTGTTTTTTTTGGGTTTTTTTTTGTGGTACACCTAAGGTTTTATGACATTCCTCAAGAGTGTAAAGAATGGTATAGATGTATTAATATATAGTTCTTAGGTTTCACAATCTGAACAACAAACACACCGTGCCTAACAATATCCATCATTTGAAACTCAACATTCACATTTCTGCCACTCTTAACTCCTTAACGACCGGCGGTCCTGGGACATTTCCGTCCCATAATAACCGCATAGGAGCACTTGGACGCACCGGTACACGTGACCTGTCACGTGTATCGGCGCGTCATTATGGGGCCTGATTGAGATCGCTCCGATCTTGGAGGTGTCAACTTACAGCGCTCCCGGTAGAGCGCTGTAAGTAAAAAGTACGTGACGTACTATGACCGTCATCGGTCCTTGAGTATTTCAAGGACCGTGACGGTCATAGTACGTCACATGTCGTTAAGGGGTTAATAGAAATGAATGGGAGCCGGAAGTGAAATGCAGAAGTGCCACACAGTACGTTGGTTGAGAAACACTGCTTTAATTGATACAATTTGTCATCTGCAAATGCAGGACACTGTCTCAATATATCATGTATCATGTACCATAATCACCTTAAAGGGATAGTAATGTTTCATAATAAAAGCAGCTCTAATTAATCATCACAGTATTTGGGCCTTGGAGAGTGTTATTTCAATTCTGTCAGAGTTGTAGTTCAAGAGTAATTGTATGATAAAGTACCCCCCTCCCGCCCCTTTTACTGATGTAACACTGCTCAGCCAGAGCAGCAGGGAGGTGCCCAGGTAAATTGCAGAGAGGGACAATCTTCAATTAAGATAAGGGAAAAACCTGTAAAATTGTCAAGGGGGGCAGGGCTTTCATTGTTCTCATAGGAAGGAGACTGTCCCCTGCTGTTATCTGTCTGGTCTAGCAACCAGATTCCACATCTGAGGAGAGGTGGCTTAGGCTAGGTAAAAGAGGAGGGAGGGGGAAACTTTATCATTCAATTGCTCTTGAACTACAACTCTGACAGTAATGAAATAACACTCTCTGTGGCTCAAATACTATGAAGATTAATTGGAGCTGCTTTTTTTGTGAAACATTACTATCCTTTTAAGTGGTTTTTTAAAGAGCATGTTAAGTTTTGGCTTATTTGTTAAGTTGAAGGGCTTTCATCATGCCACACTTAATGAATAGGACATCATTTTTTTAAGCCTTTGGGGCCCAGATGGATTTGCAGACATTGCACACTCCACTGACCCTCAAAGGGTTAATTTGAGTGAATTATGACTGCTTTGCCCACTTGTGTCAAATACACATTTTTATGTAAATTAGTTTAGTACATATAAAATATATATATATGTATGTATGTAAACCGTAGCCATTTAACCTCTTAAAGGGTTAGTAATGTTTACCATTAACTAACCCTAATATTGAAGTTATTAAAAAGATAATATTAATGTGCCAAGTCGTATCTCTCAAACCTTTACTGTTTGAGAGATATAAGCTCTGAAAGTTCCCCCCTCTTGCTGACGAGCTGAATTAGTGCTGTCGAAAAATAGATATTTCACTGGAACAGTCTACAAAGTGTGCTTGGTTAGCAAGAACACTTTGCTGACCAATCCGCTGAAGTAATTGTTTTTCGATAGCGCTCATTCAGATCTGCTGAAGAGCCGCCGGCTGGTGTGGGACCGGGATCTCCTGATGTCAGCTACCTGCTGATGTCCGGAAAAGGGGAGGGAGGGGGAGACTTTCAGCGTTTATATCTCTCAAACCGTAAAGGTTTGAGAGATACGACTTGGCACATTAATATTATCTTTATAATACCTTCAATATTAGGGTTAGTAAATGTTAGACATTACTAACACTTTAAGGATGGACCAGAGGGGAGCCCAGTGCATTGTGACAATGTGTGTTACACACCTCTGGGTTAATATCCTGTTCACCTGGAACTAAATGTTCAACGGTAAACTTAAACTGGTAGAGGGGAAATGAATTGTTACCCATTGGATGCGCAGTTTGCAAGATAAAACACATCTTCAGTTGGTGGTGCTTATGTAGTGCTTACATATAGATACAAGGACACATTAAAGGGCAATCACCAGACTCTGGATTACACTTTGCATCCCCCAGATTGCTACTATCAACTATCCAGGGGTCATAAAAGTTAACAGCAAGTGTAACCTCCATAGATCCACAGTGTCAAGCATATGGAAGATATGAGCACAGCCCAAGGAGACCGAACTGTGAGACTTAAGAGTCTCTCAGTTCAAACCGCTCTCTCTGGAACAATGAGCGAATGAGCTTTTTGGTCAACAGACCAGAGCTATCCTTAGCATGGTGTAGCAACAGCACCACTTCAAAATTACAGACCACTGAGATATTGCACCTAAACAAATTAAAGTTTGAGCTACAATAAGTATTGAATAAAACACCCCTCAACACTGGGAGTATCATTGTCTTACACAGGAGGATAAACCCTACAATATATTTTCTTTACATATTAAGTGTTATTGTCCCTTTAATATAGAGTTTTTTTTAATATTTATTTAGTTTTTTTCTTCTTCTTTTAACTAGGAGTTCCTAAGGAAGTGGTTCCCAATCCTATCCACAGGGACCCCTAACAGGCCATGTCTTTTGGATTTCCCTGTCTGAACGCAGATGAATTAATTAACCCTTTGAGTGCCAAAGGGGTATCCAGTCGCAAAGCAATGCATTGGATAACATCTCTGGCACTCGGGTTTTAAATGACTGAGACTTGTCTGTATGCAAGGTAAGTCTGTTTGTGGTCCTTGAGGATAGAGTTAGGAATTGCTGCCCTAAGGCATGAGAGCTTGATGCTCTTTCAGTCACACACTTGCAGCATGTTGCTTAGCAACTGTCTAGGTCTAGGATCATATGGCTTGCAACGGTGCTGCCTCATTGATTGGTAAGTGGCAATGTACTTTCCTCCTTTGATTGTTGCAGCTCAGTTCTTCTGTGCCTTTTATGCTAATTATATTAAATATTTGCAGTAGTAGTTTTGGCACGTAAATGGCATGATGAGGCTTGGAAAGCTTTTGGTTTCTACATTTTTGGTGTAACAGATTGTACAACATTTGTTTGCTCAGTCAATCCATTTTCTTTTCTTTCTCTGGATAAAGAAAATGGAAAAAAACAGTAGTATTCAAAATGCCCAATTGAACCATTTCTATGTATAAAATTGCCTTTCCTGTAGAGGAGCAATTTTATATCAAAAGAATTTGTTATCTAGGGTTGCATTTAAATGGACTATGTCCCATGAAGCCACTCTGTAAAATGTACTCATCTGATTGGCTGGAAATAATCAATGCAGTTTCATTTTACTCTAGTACAGCACAGTAAAGAGAGAATCGCTGTCTAGTTGTCTATAGTGGTGAACTGCTGCAGTGCAAAAGTGCTTAAAGAACCACAGACCCTTCAAATAACCTACCATATTCCTTTCTGTGGCCAAAATAATACTAATTGAAGTTATTAATTTAGACCTTGCACTATATGGTTCAGAGAGTTAACATCATCACCATCAACCAATCCTGTATGTTATGTCCATGGAGGTAGAAGTGACTTTTGCTGGCAGGATTCCTGGATTCCATTACAGTACTGACATCTCTGACAGGTTTGAGAAATCTGCCTACTTCAGACTGGAATTAAAAAAAAAAAAAAAAAAAAAAGGAAATGACCAGTGTTTGTAGTTTGAGTTCTGCTAGCAAGTCATATCTACCTCTTTGGACATATGAAAGACTGATTGAAGATGTTATTTCTTGAACTAAAATTCATGGTGGTCATTGGGTTAATCTGGTCATGTAAAATAAGAGTGGGTTCTTGGCAGATGTTAGTGTTCCTTTAAAGGGATAATAATGTTTCACAATAAAAACAGCTCCAATTAATCTTCATATTATTTGGGCCATGGAGACTGTTATTTCAGTACTGTCAGAGTTGTAGTTCAAGAGTAATTGAATGATAAAGTATCCCCCTTTCGCACTTTTTACTGATGTAACACAGTTCGCCTCAGAGCAGCAAGACTGTCTGGATGGATCGCAGAGGGACAATCTTGAGTGAGATTAAGGAAAAACCTGTCAAGGGGGACGGGGTTTTCCTTATACTCACAGTAAGAAGATTGTCCCTTGCTGTGAGCTGTCTGGTCAAACGACCAGATTCCACATCTGAGGGGAGGGGAGGTGTCTTACACTAGGTGAAAGGGGCGGGAGGGGGATACTTTATCATTCAATTACTCTTGAACTACAACTCTGACAGTATTGAAATAACACTCTCCATGGCCAAAATACTATGAAGATTAACCAAAGCTGCTTTTTTTGTGAAACATTACTATCGGTTTAAAACTGTTTGTTTAGACTAGATTTGGAAAAGAAGTGCAACTATGACAGGATACTGGATTTCACGTGTACATGGTAAAGTTGCAGCAAAACAATGTTTTAACCCTTTAAGTGCCAGGGGGGTACACAACGCATTGCAATGCTTTGCGAACCCTCTGGCACTCAAAGGGTTAGCCACTTAAGTACTTGGGAGGTCTTACAGTGTTTTGTTTCACAATGCATTGCACATCGATCTCATCCTTAACTAATTAAAAAAAAGTACTAAACGTACCAAAAATAATAATTTACAGTAAAAATGTGTAGGTGTATGAGTGTTGCACTATGAATTGTTATATCTGGTGCTTGCAGTGTGTCTGCTTTTAGCTCAGTGGTGCCAGCTCACAAAAGGAAAAATTCCCTCCATTATTGGTTAGAAAAATAAGCACATACCTTGCTAAAGTGCGCTGAGAGGTAAATGAAAATAGTAAAATGTCTCCGGTGCCTAGTGTAAATGTACTTCAGCATACAGTTGCCAGCCATCTGTGCACAATAAGGGAAGGCTGTTAACCAAGTAAACCATATCCAAATAAATACAGCCTTATGTGTAAAAGAAAACTAGAAAAATTCTGGAACAAACCAACCACACCATGGGGACGAACAACATTCCCCCAGTTGCCATTTATTTAACCCCCTTCAGTGCTAGGGACGTCTCCAGTGCATAACTTTGCATTGTTTTGAGACCTTTCTAGCATTCTGGGGATTAAAAACATGGCTAAGACCATTGGGAATTATTCTACTTTTTTCATATATAAATAAATCACTTTAGGCCTTGTGAAAGTCAACTGGACCACAGCGAACAAATGCAAATTCCTAAAATTACCATTTATTTAAATGGGACTTTTCACCTCTTGAATACTAGAGGTCTCCAAAGCGTGGCATCTCAATGCATTGGTGAAAACCCTAGCATTCAAGAGGTTGAAAGCCCCTTTTCCATGAAATTGTTTTTCTCCTCAACGGTTCCTTTGGTTTGCTCCAGTTTGCTTTGATACAAGAGGCCCATAGGGGGAGATGTATAAAACTGGAGTTATAAAGAACTTGTCTGTAAAATTGTCTCAATGCTACATAAGTATATGTATAAACATGTAGCAACATTTCTATAGTGCTAACTCCAGTTACATGACTTTTTGAAAAGTGGAGTAGAAATGATCTTGGCCAAATAAGAATTGTGTCCCAATGTATTTATAAAGAAACTAGTGTAAAAGCCCACGTACACGGGCCAAAGTCTATGCGTTCGGGAAGTGTCTACTGCTCGTGACTACATCGGACAAACATACATCTGGTCTTTTATTATTAGTGATGATGATGATCTGCTAATTGTGCCAAAAATAAAGGCAGTTTTAGAGATTAATTCTTAAAGCCAGGTATAACTTGTTCTTAATGGAAGTAGATAGTGAAGGCTATGTGTGCAAAGATATTTTTGCAGGTGCGAATTTTCTCAGAATATTGTCAGATAGACATATTTATAAAAGTGACTTTACTACTTTATAAATACGAACAGGTGTTGTGAATTTTAGCAACAATTCTTAAGTATACACTAAGAATGCTTTTTACAACCCCCCCCCCCGTTCGTATCTAATGCAGAGCATTTGTTGAACTGCCATCATCATCCTCATATTTCCAATTGTCAGCTCAAGACAATGGTATTGTGAACAGCAGCTTGCTGAGGATGATGGGAGTTGTTCAACTACAGCTTTTGGACCCATGTTGAATGACCACTAGTTTTATGCCCAGTATCCATAACTGCATGATACAATATTTGACCTCTATAAAGACACACTAACCCTAGAAATGAAATTGATTGATAGATTTGCACAGCAGACCTCTAGGCAGATCACCCTGGCTGCATGAATGAATGCAGTAAAGAAAAAACTCATTTCGTTTGGTGCATTCATATGAAGTGATAGTCATAGTAACATAGCTGACGAGGCTGAAAAAAAGACATGCATCCATCAAGTCCAGCCCATGCCAAAAACATCCCTGTTGATCCAGAGGAAGGCAAAAAAAAAAGCCATTTCCAATTAAGTCCCAAGTGAGTAAAACAAATTCCTTCCTGACTCTAAATGGCAGTCAGATATTTCTCTGGATCAACAACCTATCTGCATTGAAGCCATCTGTCAACATTTTCAATATTGTTCTGTGATAGATAGGCATCCATTGCTTTTTTGAAAGCAGTTACATTATCTGCAAGTACAACATCCCGAAGCAAAGAATTTCATGACTTTACCAACCTTACTGTAAAAAATCCCTGTCTTTGTTTTAGTCAAAAGTGCCTTTCCTCTAGACTTAATGGATGACCTCTTTTTCTTCGCTCAGCTCTTTGCAGAAATAATTAATTGGATAGTTCTTTATATTGACCTTGAATATGTATGTAAATGGTAATCATATCACACCTTAGACATCGCTTCGCTAATGTAAACAAGCACAGTTTGGCAAGTCTTTCTTTATAACTCAGATCCTCCTATCCCTCTATCAGTTTATTCCTTTATCAGATAGTCATTCAAACGTGGTTTTTTTTCTCCTCTCTCCTTTGCATGGGTGAAAGGGGCATACCCTTTCTCTCTCCTGCATGTTTTGTTTCCATCCTTATAATATAAAAGGCCAGATATATGTTTGTCTGATCCAATCATGCACAGTAGAGACTGCCTGAACGCACAGAATGCTGGCCCGTGTACACGGTCTTCTGCAGTCATGCGCAGTAGAGACTGCTGTTGCAGTCATGCGCAGTAGAGACTGCTGTTGCAGTCATGCGCAGTAGAGACTGCCGATGCAGTCATGCGCAGTAGAGACTGCCGATGCAGTCATGCGCAGTAGAGACTGCCGATGCAGTCATGCGCAGTAGAGACTGCCGATGCAGTCATGCGCAGTAGAGACTGCCGATGCAGTCATGCGCAGTAGAGACTGCCGATGCAGTCATGCGCAGTAGAGACTGCCGATGCAGTCATGCGCAGTAGAGACTGCCGATGCAGTCATGTGCAGTAGAGACTGCCCGAATGCTGGTCCGTGGACATGGGCTTTTACACTAGTTGTGAAATAAACAACTCATTTCTTTTTACTATTGCTATTTGTTGTGGAATCTTTTACTTTCAGATATTTTGCTAGTCTTTATCTTGTTGGGATAAAATCAGTGCTGCAGTGAGACAGTTTAGTGTTTTCCTTTAATAGGTGTGATTATTTTTGCTACTATGTGTTCGACTTTAGTCTCTTGATACTTTTTCTTAATTGTTTTTATAGGTTTTCTGTGCATATATCTTTACATGTTACTTGCAGTATTTTCATACGTACAATGTAAGCCCCTCTGATTCTTTCTTGTATAACTATTACAGCAATTCTCAAAAGTTTTGTAATGGGGAAACCGTTGGTCTCATACAAAATCCCTGCAGAATCCTAACAACTAAACCCTTTAAATCCTTGGATGCTAGAAGGCATCTAAGGGGTTTTGAAGACCTCTAACATCCAAGGGGGGTTAACATGGTATCAATAGCAAATGTATTGTAATGCTAGTTTTACGGACCCTAGCATTAATACTAAAATATTAGCCTTGAAATGTCAGGTAATTAGCCATCTGTACACTGGGAGTACATCAACCTTAGTGTATGTGTGCTCTTGTGACAAGTCAAAAGTGGAGCAATTCTGCATCACAGAGAAGAGGTAAATAAAATCCTGTTTGATTTCAATTGGGGATTTAATCTTTTGAATGCTAGAGAGGGTTACAAGACATTGATAATTAAGATAAAAAAGTCCCCTCATCCAGGATACATTCCTTCCAACCCTTGCAATCCAACGATTTCTGGAGGAACGTTTCTCCACATTTGGTTGTCCTGTCCAGTGATTCAGGATTTCTGGGATCGCTGTTTCTCTCACATTGAATTGCTGCTGGGCTGTGCCCTAGTAAAGGATCCCTGGTATATAATACTATTCCATGATCTACCTACTCTCCCCCCCAACCCCGCAAACAATGTTTCTCTTCATGCTCTTGAACTCAGCTAAAGCACTTATTCCCCTGGGTTGGAAGACCGCATAGCCCCCCTCACTCAAGGCCTGGGCTGCTCAACTTGAGGATTAAATCCTACTCACCAAGATGACATGGTTGCTCAAAGCGCGTGACCCTGCCCTTTTAACACAGATCATGAGTATTTGGTTTGATTGCTGTAACACTTCTGTGTTCAAACGAACAGCCCTTTACACATTCTACATAGTGGTCTCCGGTGCATGCTCCTCTCCTCCCTCCTTCATCCTTTACCTCTATTCTTCTCTTTTCTCCTCTTCCCTTTCTGCTTTCCTTCTCTCCCTTGGTTTCCTTTTCTGTTCTCTCGCCTTATATTTACATTTTTTTCCTCAGTTGGCATGTTCCCACACGTGCATCAGGCGCAAGCTATTTGACTCCTCTTATCTTAGTCTCCCATTTACCTGACACTTCTGTCTGGCTCTACCAAATCACGTGAGCTCCACTGTTTTTCTGTGCAATTCATTGTATTCAACCCTGTGTATTGACTTGTAATGTTCACATGTATTTCTCTTTGTGTTAACTGAATAAAAATCTATTTATTAAAAATAAAAAGTCCCCTTTGAATCTGTGTGAATTTATGTTCCCTATGGTACAGATGATTTCCTTAATTTTCTTTAGTACATCAACTTCACTTCCTACCACCCCAGTCTTGTTTATTGTCTGGGCCTCCTTGCACTTTCCCACAGTGCCCTGGGATTCCAGAACCACAGTTTGAGAACCACTGTACGGTTTACTATCAAAGTGTTGCATGTAAAGTTTTGCGTCATTAAATGACGTATCTATTCGGCTGCGTTGTTTAAAGTGTCACAATTAAAGTTACGCGTCTTAAAATGTCGCAAATTCTACATTTCGCGTAGTTCCGAATGGCACATTCACTATATTGTGCATTAACATGTCGCAGCATTAAGGACGCAATATTGGTGCATTAGTGACGCAAATTGGGTACAATATGGGTGCAATATTGGTGCAAGAAGGACACATTAAGGATGCAGTTTTGGTGCTATATAGGTGCAATATTGGTGCAAGAAGGACACATTAAGGATGCAATGTTGGTGCAATATTGGTGCAAGAAGGACATGTTAATAATGCAATATGGGTGCAATATTGGTGCAAGAATGACACATTAAGGATGCAATATTGCACCCATATTGTGTCCTTAATGCACCCAAATTGCACCCATTTTGCGTCCTTAATGCATCCATATTGCATTCTTAATGCACCCATTTTGCGTCCTTAATGCACCCATATTATGTCCTTAATGCACCCATATAGCGTCCTTAATGCACGCATATAGCGTCCTTAATGCACCCATATTGCGTCCATATTGCACCCATTTTGTGTCCTTAATGTGTCCTTATTGCACCCATATTGCGTCCTTAATGCACCCATATTGCATTCATATTGCACCCATTTTGCGTCCTTAGTGCATCCTTAATGTGTCCTTAGTGCATCCTTAATGTGTCCTTATTGCACCTATATTGCACCCATGTTGTGTCAATATTGCTCCCATATTGCTTCCTTATTGTACACCCATATTGCTTCCTTATTGCACCCATATTGCGTCCTTAATGCACCCATATTGCACCAATTTTGCGTCCTTAATGCACCCATATTGTACCCATATTGCGTCCTTAATGCACCCCTATTGCATCCTTAATGCACCCCTATTGCATCCTTAATGCACCCCTATTGCATCCTTAATGCACCCATTTTGTGTCCTCAACGTGTCCTTATTGCACCCATAGTGCGTCGATATTGCACCCATAATGCATCGATATGCACCCATATTGCATCCTTAATGCACCCATATTGCAACACTTTAACAAACGAAATGGTGAATGCGCCATTCGGAGCAACGAAAAATGTAGAATGTGCGACACTTTGACACACAACTAAAATTCAGCACTTTAAATGACATGGCAAAACACATGTGACATTTTATGAAGCAAAACTTTACATGCAACACTTCAAATGGATACCCCTCAATTAAGCCCCACCCCCAATTCGATTAAAAAAACAGCATCAGAACATGAACCATAGGGTCAGATACTCTTAATCCTTTGAGTGCAAAGCAATGTGTTGCGCACCTGTCTGGCACTCAAAGGGTTAGTCCTTGAGCGCCAGAGGGGCAAGCAGTGCTCTAGACAGCAGTGAATTGCTCAGCTCTCTGTCACTCAAAGACTTTAATATTACTGAGCTCCACGCCAAACATGGGAAAAATGTGAGTTTTCTGAGGCCTAAAATCCAGTATTACACACACGCTCTGAGGGAGAAGCAACCATAGTCACCTCCTGCCCGTCCCTTTTCTATTGCTATAAATATAAGGGTATCATAGCACCCTAAGGGGTTAACCAGATACAAAAATGCATAGTCCACTTTATTCCATATTAACTCTTGGGTGCTTATGAAGTCTTAACCCTCCAAGGAGTTTATACAGAAAAGTGTCATTTTACTCATTAACACCTTCCTGACTGCGGACCGGCATGTGAGACAAGACAAGCTGAAGGCATTTGCAGCATTCTAGGAGATAAAAGAACAGCATCAGAACACGAGGTCAGATATGCTTAACCCTTTTAGTGACAGAGGGGTGCATAAAGCACTATCTTGCAAAGCGCTGCAAAACCCTCTGGCACTCAGATTAAATCCTTGAATGCCACAGGGGCAAGCAAAACACTGAACAGCAGTGTGATGTTCAGCCATCTGGCATAAAAAGGCTTTAATATTACTGAGCTCCATGCCAAACCTAAGAAGCATGTGTTCTGTTTTCTGAGTCCTTCAATCCAGCATTATACACATGGACTGAGGGAGCAGCAGCCATAGTCGCCTCCCACCCCACCCTTTTCCATTGCTATAAATATAGCAGCCCAAGGTGTTAGCCAGTTACAAAAGTATGTATTCTACTTATTTATATTAACTATTGGGTGTTAGAGAAGTCTCAGTGCTCCAAGGAGTTAATGCAAAAAAGTATTATTTTACTCATTAACAGCTTCCTGACTGTGGACCAATAAAACAGCAGTAGCATCAGAACATAAACATCGAGTCATATATGTTTTATGTTTTTATACATATATACATATACTTTATATGATTGCCCACCCCTGGCCATGCCAATACTTTGTTTTAAACATATCCATCAACTAAGTCATAGATATATACATGGAGTGAGTGTATACATCTGGTGTATGTTATAGATATGGTTAATAAAAAAAAGTTTTTGCCAAGGGTGTGCTATAAGAATTAAAAAACAACAGAATACATTTTGTCTTAACATATGCACAGATATATATATATATATTTATTGTATATTGGTGTTTTATAAGTTAGTATGGACTTGGAATTCTGATGGCTGCCAACCCCTGGCAAAATCTTTTTTGTAAACAGATTTTTTTTTATTTTTTTTTTTTATGTATTTATTTATTTCAAAAATGTTTTACCAGGAAGAATACATTGAGATTTCTCTTTTTTAAGTATGTTCTGGATAGATTCCAGTAAAGGGTTACATATTTACACAAATTGAGAAACATTAGGTATTACATATTATTATATATACAGACACATATAAATATACATACATATGAAATATTAACATTATATACAGTTACACACTCTTTTTAGATATAAAGAAGCATTTACTTTTAAGGATTTTAGACTGGGAGCAGATTTGATTATTTCAGGCAGATTGTTCCAGACTGTTGGAGCTCTGAAGGAGAAGGCATGTGTACTTGGGAAGATCATTTATAAAAAGAGAAAATAGAAGAGGGCCGAGAATGGAGCTTTGAGGAACTCCACTTGTTACTTTGAGCAGAAGGAAGTCATTGTCAGCAACTGACACATACTGCATTCAGAATTAACATATAGTACACAATTTCACCATATATTGACTATATCAATACAGAACGGTGTTTTTTTATGATTGCCCAATACTTGTGTGCTAAAAAAAAGTCCACATTTTTTGTGTCAGTGCAGAAATTTTGATTTTTTTAATGATTGCCCAACCATGGTCAAGTTGTTTGTTTTTTTTTTTGTTTGTTTGTTTTTTTTTTACTGATTGGCCAACCATGGCCAAGATGTTTGTTTTTGTTTTTTTTTATGATTGCCCAACCATGGCCAAGATGTTTTTTATATATATATATTTTTTTTTTAATCTTTTTAGCAAACAAACACAAGCTTTACATGAACATTTTATCAAAACTAGTTCAAAGTCAAGGATAGGGTATTCAAATAAGCAGTGTGCAAATATTTAAACCCTAACCAGTTTTGCTAAAACAATCCTGTTAAGTCTGTGTTTTTTTTGTTTTCCCTTCTAAAGGTTTTTGGGATTTTTGACATGTGTATTACCTCTTCTTCTTTCTGGTAGAGTAATGCAGGCTAGGCCACAAGAAAAGGTACTCAGAGTCTCGCTCTCAGGCAGAGAAAATTGCCAAAAGTAGGATCAAGGGAGCACTGTAGTAATGTAAGTACGTAGCTGGTGTGGGATGTCTGCAGATTTTAAGCATCCCACGCTAGCTATGTGGTGATAGCATTTTTTTCACCTGCCTCTAGGAGTCCATCCCATTATAGGAGGCAAATATAGTTGTTGATACTTTTTATTGGCTAACTAAGCAGATTTAGGATGCAAGCTTTCAAGACCTTAGGTCTCTTCCTCAAGCATGTTATACAGATAAATATGAAAACATCTCTCTTACATACAAGTACACATTGCATTGATTAGAATGGGAATCCAATAAGTAAACTCACTCCAGACCCAGATTCTTTGATCAGTCAATGGTAAATTGCAGTCGTTAGAGGTATTTACAATCCCAGTGGGACTGTTGGAAAGGTTAATCCACAATGTGATAATGTGACATGACTTCTCTGTCTTTATTCAAACCATAATTTATAGCATTAAACTTCAACATTAACTTAACCTCCCATACTTTTCTGTCCCTCTGAGTGCAGAACAGTCCCATCAGTACAGTTAATTTAATGTCCCTGACCGTGTGTCCGTTTTGCCAGAAATGTTCTCCCACTGGTGTCTGTCTTTTTGTTGTTAACACTGGATCTGTGGGAATTAAACTTTTTATGTAATGGCTGTCCGGTTTCACCCACATAAAGTGCTGTTGGGCATTTTACACACATGATATGCTATATTACATTGGATGATTTGCAGGGGAAGGTACCATTGATCTTATGGTATAAATAGGTGTTTGGAATGGGTATCTTGTCTGTTGTGTAAATGTGTGCACCGGTTTCACACCTCTTTTGTAGGCAGGGAGATGTGCCATTTTTTTGTATTTTTATTCAGGGCACTTCATACCATCAGTTGTTTTAAATTGGGAGGCTGTCTGAAAGAGAGTAAGGGAGGCTGTGGGAATATGTTCTTAAGTCTTTCACCCGTATGTAATGTTGTTTGAAGTTCTCTTGATATTTTGTGTAGAACTTCAACCTGGGGGTGGTAAGTGACCACCAGTGGCACCCGGTTTCCCTTATGTTGTTCTCTGTAGCTCAACAGATTTTTTCTTGGTATGTGGGTAGCCTTCTGTATCTAAAAAAACAGTTAAGTGACTCTGGGGGTAAGTTAAAATTACCAGGTCACCTATATGTGCCTGAATATTTACAGGGACTATAGAAGCGCACCTCTTAGCTATACCTCCCAATGACTATGCCCCCGTCAGACAAAAATGTGAGAATAAGAGGAAAGGAATAATCTAAAAATATTGTATATAAGCACTTGCTGTATATGAACATTACACAAAAAGTCCTCAGAGACTAAACTTCGCTGCTCGTCTGATGCAGGTTTGGATCCCCTGCTATATCACCATCTACAGATACAAAAACAAAAAGGAACAGCCGGAGCAGTAGGTCCCCTGAGTGTAGTTGTTAATATTCTAGAGCTTGATCCATCACCTTTTCACCCTTGTGCTCGTAATGAAAGGGTACTCACATTTTTCAGAGGCCTTAATTCCGCCTCTAAGATTAATCACCTTCCCAGTATATAGCCTGGGGTAGGTATTCTTGTCCTCCGGTCTCCTGGGCCTCTCGTATCTAGGGTACTTAAGTGATTCCACCTTGAGGATATCTACCCAAAGTTGTCAACCACACTCACCCCTTATCACCTCTGTGAACCAGCTCAAATATCAGGGATTTCTAAGGACCCAGATAAATAGTAGGATCAAGCCACTCTACGTTTTAATAGCTTTTATTGATATTTTCAAATACAAAAAGTTCCAGTGTAAAGCAACTGGAAATATATATTTCTTCTGTGTCCTATCCCCGGCTATGCATTATGGGTATTGTCTCCACCCATCTGCTGGGGTAGGACCAATTGGAAATAGACTTAAGGAGCCCCCTCGTCTCAGTCTGTAGTCTTTTTGGTCCTACCACGCTGGGCGTAGGGCTCTTCCAAAGCGCAGCTTCATTTATTTACTTTATTATTATTTTCATGCCTTTCCTCAGGCAGCTTGTCTGTGCTGCCTTTCCAGGGGTAATTCTCCCCTGAAGCACACTCCATTGTGCGTCTTCACGCTCGGAGGTGGTGAGCGAACTGTGTTCCCTCAGGAGTCAGTCCCCGATACTCAGCAGGCCCTCCTACAGGAACCGTAAGTTTGGCAAATAGCTTCTGCTCGTGTCCACGTGACGTGCGTTCCACGCTTGGAACGCAGGATTTTGGGAACCTGAATTATAGTACTCACCTGCCAGTGGTCCTGAGGAAGAAGGTGCCTGTCAAAAGGAATCTGCTTTTTCGTCCCTTTCAGGCAGACTTACGCCAGGCGACCCAGAATGTCCCTCAGGCTCTGCGCTCCTCATCCAAGCCTACTTTGCAATGGAGATCCAAGTCCTCCATGACGCCCAAGGCTTCCAAACCTTCTTCTGTATGATTCACCGAACCCGGGTCCCCACCCGCAGGTAGGTGGCCACCTTCGCCACTACCTTTCAGCTTGGCAGGCCTCTGTGGCGGACCCATGGGTTTTACAAGTGGTGGCCTCAGGATACAAGATTCCCTTCACTTCACTACCTCCTCCAAGGACTTTGTTTCTCGTTCTCCCTCAGGAGCAGATAGAGACACCTTTTCAAGGAAGCTATAGAGGCCCTTGTGGACAAGGCTGTCCTGGAGCCAGTTCCTCCTCAGGAGAGGGGCTTGGGATTCTACTCCAACCTCTTTGTGGTTTCCAAGAAGGATGGGGGCTGTCGTCCCATTTTGGATCTGTAGGATCTCAACTCCTTTGTGGTTTGGTCCCAGTACCGGCAGAAGTCTCTGTGCACAGTGACAGCAGCCATGTCTCCTGGGGAATTTCTGGCCTGTCTGGATCTTCAAGATGCCTATCTGCACATCACCATTCATCCAGAGAGTCAGGAGTATCTCCGCTTTGCCTGCGACCGAGGGCATTTCCAGTTCTCTGCCCTCCCCTTTGGCCTAACCACGGCTCCTCAAGTCTTCAACACAGTCCTAGGAGCATTGATCTCCGTCCTAAATTGGAAAGGCATCAGGGTGACTCCATACATGGACGACCACCTTCTGAAGGCCTTGTCTCCGGAACTCCTTCACCAGCAGGTGCAGGACTTCATTCATGCTGTCTCCCATCATGGGTGGATCATCAATTTGGACAAGTCAGATCTTGTTCCTTCCCAGAGGATGGTCTTTCTGGGCCACCTCTTCGACACTCAGAGGGGCAAGGTGCTTCTAACGGACGAAGTGGCTCATCAGATAGCACTGAAGGTCCATGCTATCCTGTCTCTGGATCCAGTTCCAGCCAAGAAGTTGTCATCCTTGGTGGGGAAGTTAATTTCCATGGCTCAATCTGAACAGTCTCCTGAATGGCAGACCCTTCCTGGTGCCCTTCTGGACCACAGTGACAACAGATGCCAGCCTTTCCGGATGGGGAGCTGTGCTGGGGCACTTGAGTGTTCAGGGCCGGTGGTCTCAGGAAGAATCTCTTCTTCCTATCAATGTCTTGGGGCTTTTGGGGATATCTCATGCCCTACATCTCTGGACACGACAACTGGAGGATTGCCGGGTCAGGGTACAGTCGGATAGCGCCATAGCATTAGCCTACATCAACAAGCAAGGCGGCGCAAGAAGTCTTGCAGCTTTTCTAGCGGTCAAGGCTATTTTATCATGGGCAGAAGAGCATGTCCCTGCCATTTTAGCAGTTCATATTCCTGGCGTAGACAATGTTCTGACAGACTTCCTCAGTTGGCACACAGTGGACAGCGGAGATTGGGAGCTACATCCAGAGGTGTTCATCCTCGTCATCCAGCAGTGGGATCTTCCTTGCATCGACCTGATGGCAACCAAGCACAACAGGAAGCTTCCAATGTTCTGCTCTCGCTGGGTGGGTCCCCTGGCTCTGGCAGTGGATGCCTTGTCGATCCTGTTAACATTTACTCTGGCATACATCTTTCCTCCTGTTCTTCTGTTGCACAGGGTACTTCGTAAGATGAGACTGGAGCTCTGCCCAGTCATTCTGATTGCTCCATAATGGCCCCGACAGGCTTGGTTTTTGGACCTCTCAGTGGTGGAACCTCTTTGACTTCGCAGTCCACCCCACCCCCCCACCCCTCGCTCCTGTCCGGACCTTCTTGTACAGGGTCACCTCTGGAAGGAAGACATTCATCGTCTGGCTTTGATGGCATGGAGACTGAATCCTCAATTTTGAAGAAGAAAGGATTTTCTTCTGGCGTGGTGGCTACTATTCTTAGTGCCCGTAAGCCTGTTTCCTCGAAGGCCTACCATTGAGTTTGGTCTACTTTTTTGTCTTGGTGTGCTGACAAAGACTTGTCTCAGGATTTTGACCTTCCTACAGTTCTTCTCTTCTTCCAGGATGGTGTGGATAAAGGTCTCAGTCTGAGTTCTCTTAAGATTCAGACTTCTGTGCTCTCTGTCTTCTTTCAGAGGCATCTTGCTATCATTCCTGATGTCAAGGTTTTCTTCCAGGGGGTTGCTCATACCCGTCTGGTGTTTAAGTTCCCTGCTCTTCAGTGGGATCTTCACATGGTCTTGGGAGTACTTCAGCATCCTCCTTTCGAGTCTTTGGCTACCATGCTTCTACGTATGCTGACGTGGAAGATGGGCTTTCTCCTGGCTGCATGCCCTGTCTTGTAGACCACTCTTTTTGGTCTTCCTCAAGGACAAGGTGATGCTTCGCACCTCACAAGAGTTTCTCCAGAAGGTGGTAACTGAGTTCCACATCAGTCAGGAGATTGTGGTCCCTTCCTTCTGTCCTAACACTACTTCTGACAAAGAGAGGGATTTTCATCTGTTGGATGTTGTGCGTTGTCTCAAGCACTGAGTCCTCGAGGCAGTCTGACACTTTTTTTTATACTTCCTGAGGGTCCTAGGGCAGGGAAGCCTACTTCCAAGATTACCATCGCTTCTTGGATCAAGTCCATGATTCGTAAGGCTTACGAACTTCGGAAGAAGCCTGTTCCCTTCAGGGTCACGGCTCATTCTGCAAGGTCTATTGGGGCTTCTTGGGCCTACAAGAACCAGGCCTCAGCTGATCAGTTGTGCAAGGCGGCCACTTGGTCATCTGTGCACACTTTTTCTAAACACTATCGTGTGGATGTGCTGGCATCGGCTGATGCCAGTTTTGGGAGGAAGATCCTGGAGGCAGCCTTGCCTGTCTAGGATCTCTTTAGTCTCTCAGTACTCTTTCACTTTTGAGCCCTGTTGGCTGTAGTTCAGTGTGCTATGCTACAGTTCGTAGGGTTTTTTTTTTTTTTTACCCCTGTTAAGTGTCCGTTGACACTTTGCGGTTAGCTTTGAGCTGTTCATGATCTGTAGGTTCATTGGTGCTCTGGTGACTGGGGGCATGTGCCTGGTCCTTGCCTTTCTTCCTACACTGGTTGGACATCCCAAAGTTACCAGTAACCTGTATTGGACGACAGAGAAAATAGGATTTTAGTCTTACCTGTTAAATCCTTTTCTCATAGTCCATACAGGTTACTGATATCCCACCCAGCCCTTGCTTGGCTCTTCTGCGACAGAACGTGGGGGACCACTTTTGGGTTCATTCTCACAGGAATCTTCTGTTTCCTCGAGGACTACTTGTTGTAGTTTGTTCCAAAACTTACTGAAGCTAACAGGAAGCTGCAGCTAAGGTTAGAGAGTAGGCTCCACCCCTGCATTCACTTCTCAGAATTGTTCCTGCATACTTAAAGGGGTGGAGCACCTACCCAAAGTTACCAGTAACCTCTATGGCCTAAGAGAAAAGGATTTAACAGGTAAGACTAAAATCCTATTTTATAAAGTCTCCTCTGAGTTTCTGTAGGTGCTTGTCACAGTTTGTCATGTCAGAACAGATGCGGTTGTATCTGATGGCCTAGCTGTATATGATGGGGTTCTTTGTGTGTTTTGTGTGGAAGCTATTGTTTTTCAGGTAGGTTGGTCTGTCAATTGCTTTGCGGTACAGGGATGTGTGGATGGAGTTGTTCTGAATACCGATAGTATGTCTTCAGCAGAGAGCAAGCAGAATATATCTGGTGAGCTCTGCCTCTTCATTCAGTTCCAAGCTGGCAGTGGAAAAGCAATTTATGAATTGCTGACCACTTCTTACTTGCTTACCATTACTATGGGCAAATTGGGGACTCATTACAATATAATTTATGTGTTATTGGGGATCCCAAGTCTGGCAGGTCTCCATTAGTATATGAGGACAAAAGTTTGTGGGTGCCTCCGAGACAGGCAGGGGCCTTCATTGCGCCTCTGCATTTTATCACATGTATATTATAATAATAATAATAATAATAACTAGTATTTATATAGCGCTTCTCCCAGTGGGACTCAAAGCGCTTTCAGCGCACGCTCTCGGAATTAACCAAATTGGCAGCTGAAATAATAGATGTTATTATTACCCAATTAATGTTGATTATTGATTTCTTCTGAGCTACTAGTGATGCCCTCATGTGCAAAGGAATCCAGGCCTTTATTAGTAGTCACTGTTGTACGAAGAAGAACTGGAACGATTCTGGGGCCAACCAACTGCTTTATATATGACAAAAATTGTCAAATTATTTAAATGATAAAGATGACTGCAGTGCCTTGAAAGATTTAAAGTGGACCTATCACCTTGAATTTTTTTACATGTTTGAAAAATTATTTCTAAAAACTGCCTGTGTCATATTAACAATAGTTCCAGCAGGTGTACATATTAGGATATATTCACACTTTTTTTCTGGGAAAAGTCAAAATGTACTGGTAGTGTACAGAACTCCATTATCACATGAAACATCACCAGTAGCACATGGGTCCCTTAAATTAGCGCACCGTAACAAGTATGAATATCTCCTTTATGCACAGTTGCTGGTCTTTTGGCTAACATGACACACAGGCAGTTTTCAAATATGTAAACTTAATAACGATGAAAGGTTCACTTTAAAAGCCCTACTGAAATCTTTGATCATTTTGGGGGGAATTGTTTATTTATGCCTTATGGTTTGTTTGGTTTGCCCTAGTATTACTTCACATCTCATAGTATATCAGCCTCACTGTCTGTTCTGTGGATGGTCTATCCTTCTACAGCTGTGTTCATGTCCTGTCATCAGCAGCCACCAGGACAGATTTACATTTCAGGTGCCTCTAGGCTAGGGATACTAGGCACCCTTATATTACCCATGGCCACTCCCCCGTTCCTGATGACTCCTCACTGCTTCCTCGCACAGAAAATTCCAAGTAGAAACAAAAAGCTTTAACTCCTTAATTTCTAGAGAGAGATATCTCCAGATGTCCCCTGAAAGGAACAAGATTAACCCTTTGGGTGCCAGAAAGATGTCCAACACATTGCAACACAATGCGTGGGATACCTTTCCAGCACTGTACTCTCCAATGCCATTTACATAAATGATGTACAACACCGGGTAAAATACATGTATTAATTAATGTGTAGTGCCTTCATTGTTAAGTGGTTAACTGGTTGTGTTGCTAATTGCAGAGAAAGATGGACCTGAGAAGAAGAAAATGAAGAGAGAAGCAGGAAGTAAGAAGTCTACTCCAGTCAACATCCTGTTTGGCTATCCCTTATCTGAACGCAAACAGATGGCTCTTCTTATGCAAATGACAGCTAGAGACAACAGCCCAGGTACAGATGCTTGTATAGTTAAGGAGACTATAGTTTGAAAAACCATGGTTGCGTTTTCCGGCATAACACTATTTTGAAGATGCAGCATTCTAAATTGCTTTTTGTGCTCTGCTTGAATCAAAGTAGCTGTGGCTGCTTGATATTGCCTGAATTACTCTTGTAGAGGTATCTGTAATTTACCACTTGTATCCATACCTGGGAACTTTTCACTTGAGGCTGCCCGGAGGACAACCCTCTAGTGCCGATGAGGGTAGAGAATTGACACGATTCGCGTCATTAAAAAGGGGCAGGGCTTAATTGCGAGGGGGCGGACTACTAAACTTAAAAAAAAACATATAGAATACACTAGGGGAGAGCTAGAAGAGGGCACAGAGTGGGAGGAACAGGGTAGGATTGAGCAGCAATTGGCAGGGTTTCCTCACATCCGGAGAATCTGGCTTTGCCCCGGAGTCCCGGTAATTCATTGTCAAACCTGGAGTCTCTGGGGCAAAACCGGAGAGTTCCAAGGTATGCTTGTATCTCAAGGATAAACCTATTAGTGACCAGTTAGACAATTAGTGAAATACTAATAGCACATAATAAATGAGGCACTGGTGTCCATGTCAGCCAATAATGACCCTTGCAATGCCAGCAACTGTATAATAAACATACATTGCAGTTCATAAGTATTTGGACAATGACACAAGTTTCATTTTGGCTCCGTACTCCAGCACTTTGGATTTGAAATTAAACTGTTACTAAGAAGGTAAAGTGCAGACTGTCAACTTTAATCTGATGTTATTTATATCCAATAGTAGTTGAACAAATAATATAATCGTAGTTGTCACATTTAGTACTTTGTTGCAAATACTTTGCATTTGATGTCTGCCTAAAGTCTGCAACCCATGGACATCACCAGATTTCCTGGTGCAGCTGTGTCAGACTTGTACTGCAGCCATCTTCAGTTACTGTTTGTTTTTGTGCATTCTTCCCTTCAGTTGTCTCTTTAGCAAATGAAACTCACCTCAGCTGTATTCAGATCAGGAGGTTACTTGGCCAGTCAAGAACATTCCACTCTGAAATACTCATTGGTTGATTTAGTGGTATGTTTTTTGGGTCATTGTCCTGCTACGTGGTGAAGTGACGTCCACTGAGTTTTGAGGCATTTGGTTTGATCAGAGTAAATAATGTTTCTGTATACTTCAGAATTCATCCTACTGCCATCAGCTGACACATCAACAATAAGTGAGACAGTTCCAGTAGCAGCCATACAGGGCCAAGAAATAACATTCCTTCCGCCATGTTTCACAGATTAAGTGGTATGCTTTGAATCACATGCAGTTCCTTTTTCTTACAAACTTGCATCTTTCCATCACTCTGGTACAGGTTAATCTTTGTTTTTCTGTCCATAAGACTTTATTCAAGAACGCCACTGTTTTTATGTGGGTTTTAGCAAACTGTAACCTGGCTTTTCTATTCTTGAATCTTACTAGTTGTTTGCATCTTGTGGTAAACCCTCCTTGGTTATGCTGAGGTAGTCTTCTTTTTATGGTACTCTTTGATGCTTCTGTGCCTACTTCCTGGAGAGTGATGTTAGTCTTTTCAACAGTTGAAAAGGGTTTTTACTTCACAATTTCAAGCATTTTTCATTCATCCATTACTGTGGTCTGTCAAGCCGTTTGCTATTACTGAACTTACCTGTGCATTCCTACTTTTTTAACAATGTACCATACAGTTGATTTTTATACACCTAATGTTTTGGCTATGTCTCTGATTGATTTATTCTGCTTTTCAAACCCATGATGGCCTGATTACTGGCACTGACACTTCTTTGCTCCTCATGTTGAGCAACAGAATCCAGATGCAAATGCCAAACATAGAATCACCTCTTGACATTGTATTAGCTCCCTTTGCGTAAACTAACGATACACAACTGGCGAAGAAACAGCTGAGCAGGAATTACTTTTGGCCCCCGATGTAATTCCTACATGATTTACAGTTTATGGATGTAAATACCCAGTGGACCTGTCACCTTGAATGTTTTTACATAATTGAAAACTTAATTCAAAACTGCCTATGTGTGTCATGTTAACCAAAAGTCCATCAATTTATGGTTCAGAAGATATTTACACTTTTATTTCTGGTAAAAGTGAAAGTCTTCTGGTGTAGCACATGGCTTCATTAGCATATGGAATGTCTCTGAAAAATTAATTAGCATATAAACATCACTGATGTGCCTAATTAGCATATGAAACATATCTGGTACTGCATGGGTACCATAATTAGCATACAGTACTAATTATGAATATCTCCTTACCTGTACATTTGCTAGCCTATTGGATAATATAACATATAGGCAGTTTTTAATGAAGATTGCAAATATGCAACTTGAATCAAGGCGATAGGTCCAATTTAAATCTGACAGTCTGTACTTTATCATCTAGGCCATTGCTTCATTTCAAATCCAATGTGCTGGAATACAGAGCCAAAGCAAGACAATTTTAATTGCTGTCCAAATACTTATGGACTGCAGTTGTGTTTTTCTATTCGCCAAGGAAATACCAGTGTTCTCATCCCAATAGGCATGCAACTGTACAAAATATGTTGCTGAAATGAATGGAATTTATTAGTGGAGTCTGGGATAGGATGGGTCTTCTCACTTACTGAATGCCAAAGTGGAAACTACCCAAGATCTTAAAAGGACAATTAACATGTTCCAAAATAAAATAGTTAGGAATTATTAGTTCTGTCAAATGGACCAAAGGATAAAAAAAATATTTATGTATTTGTATCCTCATGCTCTTCCAACCACCATTTATTGGGTTAATGAAAACTATGATCCAGATTATTAAGGGGTACACAGAGCTGTGCAAAATGGTATTCTATTGAAATGTTGCCCTCTATTTGGCGACCATCAAAAGGTGACATCATAATGTTACAAAGAACAATGAAATTCAGCAGCTCACACTTGTACTATTTCTCACAGTGCTACACAATTTCAATATCCAGATCAGGTAAAAAGATGCAGCTACTTCTTTTAGCGATATCAGAGCCTCTCCCCAAGCTCATCCATTAAACACAAATAGCAAAGAATATCGCTGTAACAAGATAAGCTGCAAATCTTGATTAAAGCAAAAACTTTATCGCACAAAGTGTAAAAATGCAAATGCCTTCACAGCTTCAGGAGTTATTGGTAAATGGAAGAGAGACTTTCAGGGCATTCAAACCAGCAGGGTGTATTTAAATCTGTCCCTCACGGATCAACATGTTTCGCGTTCAACACACTTACTCATGATCCTGCTTCAAAATGGCAACGTCAGAATGTCGTCCACATCTAAAGGGTGACATTCCAATGTCACAAGCTTAAGGGTCACCCTGCAATTGTTTCCTGCAGAACGGGGGTTACTCTTCATCAGACAGGACATGGACATTCATAGAGCTGGAAGCTAGAACTCACTCACACAGCCCCAGAGAGCAAAGTAACCCCAGTTTTTGTGCTGCTTTTAACCATGTGTTGGGAGACTCACTACAGTGTCAGCGTGCTGGTTTCTGCTTATTACTGAATGCCCATGTAGAAGCTCTTAGAGAAACACGCCTCTGCATATTCTGTAATTCCTTTATGATTTATTTTGTCCTTTTTGATGACTATAGTTTATACAATAATTTGTACGATTGAGCAATGCCCATGCAATCATTTGTACAAATCATTGTGTAAACTTTAGTCATCACAGAGGGCAAAATAAATCATAAAGGACAGGCAGACACATGTTTCACTAAGAACTTCTACATCGGCAATCAGTAAGATGCTGAGGCTCACTGCGAGCCTCCTTTTAACACTTTGATTGACAGAAATAAGAAACTGTACATCAAGTGGTATCAGTGTCTCCCAAGCCTTAGTTACTCCCGTGTGTGTGTGTGTGTGCGTGTGTGCGTGTGTGTGTGCGTGCGTGCGTGCGTGCGTGCGTGCGTGTGTGCGTGTGTGTGTGTGTGTGATATATAAGCAGGTATAGTGAAGGAAATTAAAAAAAAAAAAAAAAAACATGTTTACTAATAAAAACACATTATTCGTCATTCATCTGTTGGTCCACTACAAACATATAAATCACACATACACCACTCAGTATTGCTTAATGTGTTTCATATCACATCTCAGTACTACATAACTTTTTTTTTTTTTTTTAAATACACTTATTTCTCTGTTATCCCATACAGGTTACTGGTAACTCTGGGTAGGTGATCCGCCCCTTTTAATTGTAGGCAGGAACAATTCTAGAATTGTATGCAGGGGGTGGAGCCTACCTTCCCTCCTTGGCTGTAGCTAGCCAGCCAGCTCCAGAAAGATTTGTTCCTTGGTGAAGATAACACAGGCAAGAGAACAGTTCTGCTATAGATTTAGAAGTTTTTTTATTTTTCTGAAATGGAATACCACTATTAGGCGGATTACCATAACTGACAATGCCCTTAGATGTGGCTAGCTCGGTGACCAGGTGCTTTTTGTGGACCTTAAGCCCGGGGGGGAAATCTTGGCTACAAATTCTATCCTCAGGAGTTGCTCACTGAGGCTTCTTCTTTAAACATGGTAATCTGAAGACAGAAGATCTGCAGAAAAGGTGAGCAACCCTTTGAGTGCTGCAGGTCCACATGTCCCACAGTGCCCCTCCGCACAGGGGTTTTTCATTTGGAGTTCCTATTGCACACTCCTGCACTCGTTATGTCTGTTGGGTGTTTGGAGCAGGTTTATGTGGTATTTAACCCTTTAGCTGCTGGTTTTGTATTCATTTGGGGGGTTTTCTAACAACACTACTACTACTACTGGTTCAGTGTTTTTTGGATATTCTAACATGTTCTAGTGATGTTTCATGTCTTTTAGTTTTACACTTTCAATTTTGTAAAATTTGAGTAAAGGCGCGCTTTACCGCATAGGCGCCATTGCTCCATTCAGTCCTATGGGACTGTACAGTTTGGGACATATCTCTGCAACCGTTTAACCTAGTGACTTCAGAGATGGCTCATTTTACTTGTCTGCCCTTGCTCTATCATCCAGTTCATGTTTCTAGTGTGTTGGGTAGGCTCACGGGGTTTCGGCACTATTATTAACATTATTCACAGCATATAGAGGAGAGCAGATTTGGTTGGTTGTATGTGTTTTCACTTTTGGGTTTAGGCCCAATGTCAGGGGGACTGGAGAACCCTCTCATTTCTTGCTGCTATCTATATATTTCATCTTTATATTTATAAGTTATTTATATTTATTATATGGATATTTCATGATGAGTTAGCGCTGCAAGCTTTCTGCTCTTTTTCTGGGGTTTCAGGCACTGTTTGGGGTACTTTTCTGGGAAAACTACATTTCCCATGAGCGCTTGCTTCGCACGCTCGTTTCTGATTGGCTCCCGCCACAGCAACCATTTTGTACTCTTTCCAGAATGAGTATCCTATGCAGGGCTTGGACTCTCCTTCTCTCCTCTGCTGATTAACCCTTCGCCTGCCAGATAAGTATATTTTAGCGATTTCTGGGGTGAAACTTTAATCCTACACACTGTAATTGGGTGATTTCGTATACAGTAAGGTTATTGACTCTGAGAGAATGTCTATACCGTTGGAGCTTGGGTCTAGACCTAAGTCTAAGGATGCTGGGGTCTATGTATCCCCTATTGTGCATTGCTCTTCCTGTCATTCACGCTTACCTAGAGAATTCTCAGGTCCTTTATGCCCAGCATGTTCTGATGTCCCTGAGAGTCTCCCAGGGACCTCCAGCCATGCATTAGAGCCAGTTTGGGTGCAAGAGTTCAAGGCTGTTACCAGGGACCGTAGGTCCACTTTGCAACTCTTTCCATCCCAGTTACAGGGGGTCTTTCATTCTTGGCTGACCCCCTCCTTCGTCAAGTCTTCACTGCCAAAGCCTCAGGGTGTACCTGACATGTCAGATTCCTCTGAGGAGGAACTGCTGGTGGATTCAGATGTTGAGGAATGTTCTGCGGTGGGCTTCTCTAATTTTTTTGGGGAACCTTTTGAGGCTGATCCTGAGCCCTCAGCTGAGGGGCCTGATCAGGGCCGTTTTAAATACCCTAAACATTCCCTTAATACAGGAGGTTTCTTCTGACCCTTCTGATGTCTTTCAGGAGCCTAAAAAGCCCCTTACTTGCTTTCCACCTAACCCCACTCTTGACCGCCTTGTGTCTGAAGAGTGGAAATCTACAGACAGGAAACCTTCTGTCTCTAAGAAATTTGCCAAGCTTTATCCTTTTTCTGAGGCTGCGCTTGCTCAGTGGGTTCATCCCTCCAAAGTGGATGCTCCTATCTCCAGGCTATCCAAGTCTACTGCATTGCCCGTGTCTGATGCTTCTGCTCTAAAGGACTGGACTGACAAGAAACCTGAGGTCTCCCTCAAGTCCATGTTGCCACTGCTGGTTCTGCCATGCATCCAGCATTCGCAGCAGCATGGGTGAACCGGGCCATTGCGGTCTGGACTGAACAGCTCACTCTTGCTGTCCATCAGGGTGCTCCTACTTTGGATAAGTTGCGCCTCCTTGCCAACATTTCTGAGGCACAGCACTATGTTTCTGCTGCCTTATTTGATGCCATCCGTTTGGTGGCTAGGGTTTCCACCATGTCTGTGGTTGCCAGACGGGCTCTTTGGCTCAAGATCTGGTCTGCTGATACTGCTTCTGAGAAATCATTGCTCTCCTTGCCTTTTCAAGGCACTTCTTTGTTTGGGCCAGATCTTAAGGATCTGATCAGTGAGGCTACAGGGGGTAAGAGTACACTTCTACCCTTTGTTCCTAGGAAGAAAACACCACTTAAGCGTAACCGGTATTTTAGTTCCTTTCAGAATGAGACACATACGGCAAACCAGACGGTTCTCTCAGCTCAGCGTACCTCCTCCAAGCCCAAACAGCAGTGGAAGCCCAAGGTCTCCTCCAAGCCCAAGGCTTCCAAGCCTTCTTCGGCATGACTCACCGAACCCGGGTCCAAACTCTGCTGTGGGTTGTCTTCTGCGTCACTGTCACAGCATTTGGGAGGATTCCGTGTTGGACCCATGGGTTTTGCAGGTAGTGACAGAAGGGTACAAGATCCCTTTCATCTCTCTTCCTCCCTTTCGATTCCTTTCTTTTCATAAGCCTCAGGGCACAGAGAAAAGCCGTCTGTTTGGCGCTGTTCAGGCTCTTCTGGACAAGGACATTCTAGAGCCGGTTGCAGTTCAGGACAGACGTATGGGTTTTTACTCAAACCTCTTTGTGGTCTCCAAGAAGGACGGCAGTTGTCGTCCCATTTTGGATTTAAAGGATCTCAATTCCTTTGTGATCCGGACTCATTATCACCAGAAGTCACTATGAATGGTGATTGCTGCCATGTCCCCAGGGGAATTCCTTGCATCTCTGGATCTTCAGGACACGCGTACTTACACATTGCCATACATCCAGAGAGCCAGCAGTACCTCCGATTTGCCTGCGACTGGGGACATTTTCAGTTTTTTTCAGTTTTCTTCCATTTGGTCTGACGACAGCACCTCACATTTTCAATCGTGTCCTGGGAGCCTTAGTGTCCGTTCTCCACCGAGACTGCATCAGAGTTACTCCATACATGAACGACCTGTTTCTGAAAGCCCCTTCTGTGGAACTTCTTCATCAGCAGCAATGCATTCATGGTCTCACCCATCACGAATAGATCATCAACTTGGACAAATCAGATCTTGTCCCATCCCAGCGTCTGGTCTTCCTTGGCCTCCTCTTCAATACCCAGAAGAACATGGTGTTTCTCACGGACGAGGTGGCTCACCAGATCGCCTACAGGGTTTCTGCAATACTGGCTCAGGATCCAGTTCCAGCCAAGAAGTTGTCATCTCTCATGGGGAAATTCATTTCAACCACAGAGGCGATACCGTTTGCCATGGTGCGCACCAAGGAACTCCAGCAGTTTGTGATCCAGGTGTGCAGGGGTCAGACGGACCTTCTGAAGACATCAGTGTCACTTCCTCTCCATGTGGAACTGAGTTTGTCCTGGTGGCTCAACCTCTCCAATCTGCTGAAGGGCAAGTCCTTCCTAGTTTCCTTCTGGACCACAGTGACGATGTTTGCCAGCCTCTCCGGATGGGGAGTGGTCCTGGGTCGCCTGAGTGCACAAGGTCGGTGGTCTCCGGAAGAATCAACATATTGGAGCTTCGGGCGATATTTCATGCCCTTCGTCATTGGACATCTCAGCTGGAAGACTGTCCAGTCCGGGTAGAGTCCGACAATGCCACGGCCGTGACTTACATCAACAAGCAAGGCAGAACAAGAAGTCTCGCCGCTTGGTTAGACGTCAAGGCTATTTTGTCCTGGGCAGAAGAACACGTTCCTGCCATATCCGCAGTGCACATTCCTGGCGTAGACAACATCATGGCGGACTTCCTCAGTCGACACACAGTGGACATCGGAGATTGGGAGCTGCACCCAGAGGTGTTCACCCTCATTGTTCAGAAATGGGGTCTTCCTTACATCGACCTGATGGCGACAAGACACAACAGGAAGGTTCTGAGATTCTACTCTCGATGGAGGGACCCTCTAGCTCTAGCAGTGGATGCAATGTCCATTCCTTGGTTATTCCCTCTGGCCTACATCTTTCCTCCCCTCTCAGTGTTGCACAGGGTGTTACGGAAATTACGACTGGAGCGTTGTCCGTTCATCCTGATTGCTCCGTACTGGCCTCACCAAGCTTGGTTTCAGGAGCTTCTGGATCTGTCAGTGGTGGAGCCATTCCGGCTCCCTTGCCATCCAGATCTTCTTCTACAGGGTTACCTGTGGAAGGAGAATGTTCATCGTCTAGCCTTGACGGCTTGGGAATTGAATCCTCAATATTGAGGAAGAAAGGGTTTTCTTCTGGTGTGGTGGCTATTATGCTCAGTGCCCGCAAACCTGTTTCTTCCAAGATCTACCATCTTGTTTGGTCGACCTTTCTATCTTGGTGTGCTGACAAGGACCTGTCTCGGGGATTTGATCTGCCTATGGTCCTGGCCTTTTTGCAGGATGGTGTGGATTATGGCCTCAGTTTGAGTTCCCTTAACGTTCAAACGTCTGCTCTCTGTTTTCTTTCAGAGGCGTATTGCCATCCTTCCTGATGTCAAGGTTTTCTTCCCGGGCGTTGCTTATACTCGTGCTGCCTTCAAGATTCCTGCTCCTCCGTGGGATCTTAACTTGGTTTTGGCCGTTCTTTAACGCCCTCCATTTGAGTCTTTGGCTACTATTCCTCTATGCCTGTTGATGTGGAAAATTGCTTTTCTCCTGGCAATTGTGTCTGTCCATCGTGTTCGTCATTCCTGAGGGTCCTAGGGCAGGAAGACCTGCATCCAAGGTGACTATTGCCTCTTGGATCAAGTTCACTATTCGTAAGGCTTATGAGTTGAGGAAGAAACCTGTCCCTTTCAGGGTCACTACTCATTCTACTCGATCTATTGGGGCCTCTTGGGCTTACAAGAATCAGGCCTCTGCTGATCAGTTGTGCAAGGTTGCCACCTGGTTGTCTGTGCACACCTTTTCAAAGCATTACCGTGTTGATGTACTGGCACTGGCTGAAGCCAGCTTTGGGAGGAAAATCCTGGAGGCAGTCTTGCCTGTCTAGGATTTTCTTCGGTTCTTGGTGCTTCCTTCACTTTTGAGCCCCGTGGCTCTAGTTCATTGTACTGTGTAACATTTGGGGTGTTGTTACCCCAGTTCAGTGTCCATTGACACTTCATTGTTTGTTGGGCTATCTCTGGTCTGATGGTTCATATCTGCTCTGGTGACTTTGGGGGCCTTGCGCCTGGTCCTTGGCTTACTTCCCGCCTCTGGGAAACTCAGTGGTTGGACATGCCAGAGTTACCAGTAATCTGTATTGGATGACATAGAAAATAGGATTTTAGTCTTACCTGTTAAATCCTTTTCTCTTAGTCCATACAGGTTACTGATCTGCCACCCTATCAAGGGACCATGCTTGGCTCTCCCGTGGCAGACCGTGGGGGTCCTTCGGGGTCATGCTCACAGGAGTCCTCTTTCCCTTCACTATCTAGTCAATAGTGCCTCAAATCTTTCTGGAGCTGGTTGGCTAGCTGCAGCCAAGGAGGGAAGGTAGGCTCCACCCCCTGCATACAATTCTAGAATTGTTCCTGCCTACAATTAAAGGGGCAGAATGCCTACCGAGAGTTACCAGTATCCTGTATGGACTAAGAGAAAAGGATTTAACAGGTAAGACTAAAATCCTTTTTGCTGACAGTGAGGTCACTGAATTTCATTTTGCGGTGAGCAATCTCTCTATAAGCCCAGATACAGTACAGTGTAACCAGTTATGAGGAACAGTATCAAAGTCTTTTGAAAAATCCAAGTATACTACATCAACATTGGTTCCCCTAACCATTTCGTAAAATGCAAGTAATTTAGTTTGACATTATCTGTCCTTCATAAAATCGTGCTGGCTGCTACTGATAAGATCATTGGACTTCACATAGTTCTGAATACTGCCAGTTAGTAACCCTTCTAGTATCTTATCATTTAGACTGTAAGCTCCTTGGGGCAGGGACCTCTCTCCCATTGTTTCTATGAATGTCGCACTTATTTCATCCCCTCTTATTTATTGTAACATATGTCTATTGTAAGGCGCTGCGTACACTGTGTGGCGCCATATAAATAAAGATACATACATACATACATACATACATACATACATTATCCACTATGGAAGTCAAGCTCACAGGTCTATAATTTCCTGGTTTGGAACTTGCCCCCTTTTTGAACAATGGAACTACATCAACTTTCTTTGAATCACAGAGCACTGTGCCTGATGAAAGTGAATCAATAAAATTAAGTATAATGGTTTTGATATTACTGAATGAAGTTTCTTAAATACCATTGGATGTATACCATCTGGTTCAGATGCTTTATTCACCATAACTTTTTCCAGTCTCTTTTGGACTTTGTCTTCATTTAGCCATGTACTTGATGGAGGAAATCTTGTGGTTGTGTCTGTTTGACCATTGCCTTCCATTGTTGCTTCCTTTGTATATACAGAAGAAAAGAATGTGTTTAATGTGTCAGCCATATCCTTATCCTCACTAATCAATTCACCTGTCTCAGCCTTAAGAATAAAAATATCAACCGTAATCTTTTTGTTATTTATACACCTGTCGAATTGCTTAGGATTTTCATTGCTCTCTTTTGCAATACTTCTCTCATTTTCAATTGTAGCTAGCCTAATTGCTTGTTTGCAGATTATATTGCATTCTTAATATTGTTTAAATGATGAATCTCACACTTCTGACTTAAACACTTTAAAAGTCTGCTTCTTATTCCTCATTTTCCTGCAAACCTCTTTATTAAGCCACAGTGGTCTTAATTTGCTGCTCATGTACTTATTCGCTAATGGAATATATTGATGTGTATTAGAGCATTTTAAAAAAATTGCATGATTCTTGTGAATTTTTTATAGTTGAATAGTACATCCAACTGAATATCCTTTAATGCTGCTTTTAGCATTGTAAAATTAGATTTTTGGAAATTGAATGGTTTGCTAAACCCTTGCTAATGGGTTTCTCATTACAAATGTCAAAGGATTCCATATTGTGGTCACTGCTGCCTAAATGTTCCCTTACCTGTATACTGTTTATCATTTCAGAATGGTTTGAGAGCACTAGGTCCAGCAATGCCCTCTCTGCTTGTTGGGACCTGAAATTGTCATTAAAAGGATACTAATACTTAATATGTAAAATATATATATATATATATATATATATATATATTGTAGTGTTTATCCCCCCTGAGTAAAAAAAAAAGGGTACTGCCACTGCTGAAAGGGGTTTTATTCAAAAGTTATCACAGCTCAAAGTTGAATTTTTAGTTTCAGTATCACAGTGGCCTGAAATTGTACAGTGGTGCTGTTGTTACACCATCCTATGGACAGCACTGGTCCGTAGACTATAAATCTTTATAGGTTGGTGTAGCAACAGTACCACTGTACAATTTCAGGCCACTGTGATATTGCACAAAAAAAATTCTCTTTGAGCTGTAATAACTTTTGAATAAAACACCTTTCAGCAGTAGAAGTACTCTTGTTTTACTCAGGGGGATAAACCCTACAACACTTTTAAATTTTAAGTATTAATATCCCTTTAACCATACTTAAAAAAAAAAAAAATATCTTTGTTGTTCTGGAAGTCCTGTTTCTCCAGGGAATTTCAGAATAGTTGAAATCTCCCATGATGATTACATTTCCTGACCGATAAGCCTTTTCCATTTGCAGAAACAATTGGACTTCTTCAAAATCCCCAATATTTGGAGGGTTGTAGCAAATCTACATTAACCTCTTTTTATTATGTACACCGAAGTGTGTATTACAACCCACATGGCCAAAGCACTCACTGGGCCCTTCATTAATATCTTCCCTTATACTAGGTTTTAAGGCATGCTTTACATATAGGCATACTCCCATCCCCTTTTATTAACCCAGTCCCCCTAAAAAGCGAATAACCCCCTCTATATTGACTGCCAGGTGATAAGTATCGTCTAACCAGGTTTCAAACAGACCAATCAGATCATACTGCTCATACATTGCCGTCCGTTCTGGTTCACCATCTTACCAGCCAGACTACGAGCATTTACATGCATACATTTTGTTAATGCCAATCTGAAAAATGTCACCATTTGAAATTTGTATTTGCCTTTTATAGGCTAGCACCTCTCAATTAGCTGAACTAGCCCATTCTCCTTCTCCACCCCATGCCCCTTCTCTAATCCCATTTCCTCATTTACTGTCTTCCCTATCCCCCGTCCTAATTTAAAGTCTCCTCTAATCCTCTAACCATCCTAACCACTAGCACAAATACGGTGCAATCCATCTCAACTATAAAGGGAACAAGGAAAAGACTGCCTAGTGCTTACAGGAAGGGTTTAGCCACATATTTAACTTTTGTAATCTCCTGTTGCCTTTCTGATGAATCGCTGTGGCACAACTAGTGTTTCAGAAAATACTACGTTATAGGTCTTTTGCTTAAGGTTATAATCGAAATCCTCGAAATTCTTTTTAACGGCCCTCCATTTTCCACTAACTTTGACATTGGTACCAACATGTATCATGGCAACTGGGTCAGACCTAGCCCCTCCCAACAATCTGTCAACCCGATTTGCCCAAACCCCAGTACCCAAGAGACAGCAAACTGTTCTATTGTAGTGATCCTGGTGACAGATTACCCTGTCTGTCTTCCTAATAATGGAATCTCCTAACACCACCCTGTCTAGGTCTGCCTGAGTCCCAGATCCCATCAGTGCTAGAGGTGCTATTCTCTCCGCTGTTAGAGAGAACAGTCTTCTCCAACAAAGGCATTCCTGTGTCAACATCCCTAACATCATTATTCAATGTAACAAATCTGTTAGGGTGAGTAAAACAGGAGTGCCCCCCAATTCCTCTGCCCCGCAAATTCCTTCTGCTAAGTGAGCAGCAAGCACATCTCAAGAATGGCCTTCTCCCCCAGTGTTGCAACTTGCTTCTCCAGTTCTCTAATTTGAACTTCCAGAGAGGTTACTTGCACACATCTGCCACAGAGTTATGCACCCTGGAAAGACAGTGGTGTTTTAATGGAAACTTGCCATGTGAGCATAACATAGTTGGCTGTTGTAGGACTTTTACAAACTATGCAGTGTTGGTGGTTGGCACACGGGATTTAAAGAAAAAAATAAAACTACAACATTGCCATATTTGTTCTTTAACACCCAATAACATGTGGGTTTTCTTACATTTAGATTCCACCCCAAATCATCCTTCTCAGGCAACACCAACTCAAAAGAAAACCCCAGCATCCTCTACTCGCCAAAAAGACAAAGTAAATAAAAGAAATGAACGAGGAGAGACCCCTCTACATATGGCGGCCATACGGGGAGATATAAGCCAAGTGAAAGAGCTAATTCGCCTGGGTGCAAATGTCAACGTTAAAGATTTTGCAGGTAAGATTATGATACAGTAATCATGTAGAGCTAGGTCCATTAATCATGACCTGGTTAGCACTGCAGAACAAACACACAGCCATATGGGCAAAGTCAAGTGAAACTAATTTGGAGCAAACAAGCTGCACCAGAGGGAACAAATAAAAGAAATCCCTTTTTTTAACATTTGTAATGCTAGAGGTGTCTCAAACATGTTTCTTCGTAAAGAGTTAGAGACCTCTGACATTCAAATGGTTAAAAGTCCTATGGTGATTTCTTTTGTGTGTTCCTTCTGGTGCAGTTGGTCTGCTTCAGTGTTATTAAAGGCAAACAAAACTGAAGGAGCCAAGAACATAATTACTAGGATGCCAGTTAGTTCAGTAGAGCAGTGTAGTAGACATTTTTTTTTTTGTTTTTTGTGGATCCATAAGGGTTTTTTTATGTATTTATTTTCTCTGACCTTTACTTGTATTGTAACCTTTCTTCCAGGTATCTTTGGTGCTCTGGCAAGACCCTTGTTTCTGTTGTTCAGATATTTTAGTTTTGTTATGATGTGCGTATGGTGAGGCAGCTGTGTAATTTAAACAGATTTTCTTGCATCTAAGAGGATAAATATCTTATATTTAAAATATATTCTTAAATTAAGCTAAGCAACAGTCATTAATCTGGTTTCTGCAACACTGAATGAAGCTGCCTTCTGCTTCATCCTCTGATAGCCATTGAGATACCAGGTCTGAGCAAGTGCACATTTCCTCTCCTACTCAAACCCTGTGTGACTACTGAGCATGCACAAACTTTCTCTTTCCACTATATATAACATAGGAAAAACTGGATACAGCTTACCTCCTACAGAGGGCAGGGCACATCAAAAAAGCAGGGCTTTTGAGGCAGAGTCTCCCCTCTCTTCCTCCAGCTTTTCACTCATATCGCATGTTGCACTCTGTCTCTTCCAAGAGATCCTTGATATCTCTTCCTTTTAACAACAGACTTTTTGGACCAGAATTGGGTGAAATAATCAGAGATGCCACAGGAGACAAGAGCATGCTCCTGCCTCAGATTACTACAAAGTGTACCTTTTTTCCTAGGAAGATGAGTTGATTTTGTTCACCCCACCAGTTTGGTGTGCATAGGGTTCAGCACCTCAGACTCTAAGGCCAGCCCCACCCCAATTTCCAAACAGGCTTGGCAGAACAAGAAGTCTACGCAGATTCCTGAGGCTTACAAGCCCACCTCTGCAGGGTTCTGGTCCATCTCTGCCCCTAGGTTGTGGCCTTTTTTCCCCAAGACACATGAGTCTTCAGTGAGGGAGTAGTGGGTTTTGCATGTCATTTTGAAAGAGTACTACATAGACTTCAAGTCCTCTCCACTTCTGTTTTTTTTGGGGGGTTTTTTGTTTTTTTTTACCAGAGTTCCTTGGGACCAAGATCACGACTGTCTTTTAGTACACGTGTCATCCCTGTTGGAAAAACAGGTGTTGCTTCCTGCTCCAGCTTGGGAACGTTTTTCAGTGTTTTACTTGAATCTTTTTGTAGTCCCAAAGAAGGACTGCACCTGCCATCCTATTCTGGACTTGTAATGTCTCAACCATTATGTGGAAGCCTTGTGATTCAAGAAGGAATCTTTGCAGTCCATATTTGTAGTGATGTGTCCAGGAGAGATTCTAGCCTCTCTAGGTCTTTAGAACGCTTATCTTCACTTCCCAATTTATCCAGATCATCAGTGCTTCCTTTACTTTGCCTTCCATTGCAGTCACTAACTGTTCACTTCTCTTCCTTTTAGCCTAGCAACACCTCTAAGGATTTCATGAAGGTCATGGCCACTGTGGCTGCTTAGGTCCATTCTCAAGGGATTTACTTAAGTCTTTATTTAGGCAAGCTTTTGCTCAAGGCTCTTTCAGGGGTTATTCTACCTTCACATGCTCGAGAATGCACCATAGATGGGCATTCCGCATCAGTAAGTGTTCTCCTGTGCCTTCAGAGACTACTTCTTAGGCATGAGATTCAGTGTCCTTCAAGGGTACAGTATCCAGGCTGTATTTTGGTAATGTTTCAAGCACTGTCCTGGACGTCCATGATAAGGGACTACATGAGAGAACTGTAACACATAGTCTCTGCTTTGAAAGAATTGCCCTACACTTAAATCCACACAACAGAGCTACAGCCTGACACTTTCTGGAGTTGGCAAAGGCATAGCTCCAGTCTTACTTATGCAATGTCTCTGTTTCCCCACACAAGGGAAGATCTTTGCTGGTGACTTCATCTTCCATATCTCTAACTCTGGAATGCCTTTTGTAATACCAGAATGGACAATAGTCACCACAGATGCCACCTTGAGAGGCTAGGAAGTGACCCTGGGTCCCTTAACAGCACAAGGTTGTTGGACCTGCAGAGACAAGTCTCCTTTTGATCAAAATGTTGGAGATGCAGGCCATCTGCCTGGTGCTTTTTCAAAGGTCCCAGGTACTGAACAGGAAATCCATTGATGATCTAGTCAGTCAATATGACAGTGGCCATGTACATAAGCCATCAAGGAGGAACCCTAAGTGAATTAGCTTGTACCAGCCGTCTCAGCAGGCCTCATCCCAGATGTGTAAAATGTAGATGCAGACTTCCTAAGTCATCAAGAGCTGGATCCAGGAAATGGGAACTCAACCAGGAGGTATTCAAACAGATTGTTCATTGCTGGAGTCTCCCATCAGTGGATCTCTTGGCATTCTGCAAGAACAGGAAGGTTCTTCTGCTCTGCACCAAGTCGAAGAATACTTTAGCGTTTGTGATGGAAGAGCTGTCCATTCCATGGAACTTTCATCGGACCTATGTGTTTCCACCAATTCCCCTGATTTCCAGGGTGTTGCAAAACATCAAGATGGATAAAGCTCAGATCATGCTAATCGCACACTTTTGGCCATATCGCGCTTGGTTCCTGGATCTTCTCAACATGTCTTTAAAGTAACCATTTTGTCTTCCCCTAAGACTGAATCTGCTGGCCCAGGGTCCACTCTGCTACTAGCATGTGGAAAGATTGGCTTTGATGGAATGGCTCTTGAAGCAGACATCTTGAAGAGGAAGGGTTTCTCAGATGCAGTCATCTTCTATCTAGGAAGCCCATATCTGTTAAGGTCTATCATTGGATCTGATCTCCCTTGTATTTTATTTTGTTTTCCCTCTTTTCTCCAGTGGTGTGCTGATTTTGGCTTTCCTTCAAGATGGTGTTAACAAAGGTTTCAGCTTAAGCTCGATTAGGGGCCAGATCTTGGCAATCTCAGTTTTTTTTTCAAAAGTATATTGCCTTTCTCCCTGATGCCCAGACCTTTGTCCAGGGTGTGGCTCATGCCTTCCTCACGTTTAGGCATCGCTTAGGGATCAGACCTTAACCTGGTGTAGGTGTAGGGTGTTCTTCAGAGTCCTCCTTTTGAACCTATTTCATTGTTTCCTTTGTGGTTTTTTCCTTTCTTGTTAACAACTTTCCTGGCCTTTTGCCAGAACAAGGTGGTCCTTCTTACTCCTAGAGGTTTCTTGCAAAAGGTTATCTCAAATTTTCACATTAACCAGAAAATTGTTCTTGCCCTATGCTTCTACCAAGCAGGAGCAGGACCTTCACCTACTGGATGTGGTACAATGTCCCAAGTACTATGTACATCACTAGTAGCCTTTTAGAAAGCCAGAATCCCTCTTTGTCATTCCTGAGGACCTAGAGCAGGCCTGGCTGCATCCAAAGTCCATATTACATCATGGATCAAGGCCAATATATGACAAGTGTATGGGATGAGAAAGAAACCTGTTCTTTTCAGAATCACGGTACATGCCACCAAATTTGAGTCTCTTGGGCCTGCAAGAACCAGGCATCTACCTAACAGCTGTCCAAGGTGGTGACATGGTCCTCCTTGCACACATTAACCAAACACTACCATGTCAATGTCCTGACCTTGGCCAAGGGCAGCTTTGGCTGGAAGATCCTTCAGCCTGTAGTGCCTTTGCAAGGACTCCTTCTTCTACATCTGGCAGAGGAGTCCCCTAGAAATTTTTTTCTGCGGTTTCCTTGCTTTCTTCACACTTTTTTCTTGTGCTACTTTGTTATACATGAAACTCAGGGGCTGGGGATAAAGCTGGAGAAAAAGAGGGGAGTCTCCACCTCAAAGGCCCTGCTGTTTTTTAAGTGCTCTGCCCTCTGGAGTAGTGGAGCTGTACTCCATGATTTCTGTATTCCATATGGTCTAAGAGAAAAGTATTTAATGGTAAGCATCGCTAAAATCCTCTTTTATTTGTGCTCACTAGTAATACAGGGTTTGAGGAGGTAAGAAGCTTGTCATTGCCCAGCAAACCGTATCCCACCCAGTTGGTGATCAAAAGAGGAAGCTATATCATCCTGTACATATTGATGTGGGATTGGATGAGCAACAGGCTAAGGGCGTTTTTGTTTTAATTTACATTTAACAGGAATCACTATTCATGAGTTTAAATGCCCTTTAGGATATAGGTTTGTTTTTGTTGTTTTACTTGTGGGGATTATGATTTCATATACTACATAATTTGTTAGACAATAAGACTCACCAAGATTTTAAAGGTAATGTTTGTAAATAATAGCAGTTGACTGGTTTGGATTATGTGACACAGGGAAATATTAGGAGACTACTTTTTTATCTGGGGAGAAGTCATTGTGTTGGTATGGTTTACAAATGCCATTGGTGTATCCTAACATTTAAAATATTTAATATAGGTTGGACACCTCTCCATGAAGCATGTAACATGGGCTATTATGAAGTTGCTAAAGTACTGATTGCAGCAGGGGCTGATGTGAATACCCAAGGACTGGATGATGACACCCCTCTCCATGACGCTGCCAGCAGTGGCCATAGAGATGTAAGTGTGACGTTGTCTCCCCCCAGCATCCTTTTGTGTTGTACATATGCAATTTGTTTTTTAAAATATTTTCAAAGTGTGACTCAGGAAATAAACATGCATGACAGTTTAACCTTTCATAGATGTGATGTCTCTGAAGTGTTAACCATTTTTTTACGTGGGCTATTATTACATTGCTATAACTGTGATTGAGCAGATAACTTTATTCAATTTACAGTTCTATTTTATTTCGCTTTGTATATGTAATTATTTATTTTCTTTACATTTGGTGTTATTGAATGCAGCCCATTTAAGAATGGGTGTCTGCTGCAGCCGTCTTTGTTTCATAGCAGTGTATGGAGAATCTATACAGTGACATATCTCTGCACCCTTTTCACTTACAAGTGTTGGCGAGGGCTCAAAATTTATCTTTGGACCCGTTCTGTCACATGGTCAGTTTGGGGACAATGTTAACATAATTTAAAGGAATAGTAATGTTTCACAATAAAAGTAGCTCCAATTAATCTTCATAGTATTTGGGCCATGGAGAGTGTTATTTCAATACTGTCAGAGTTGTTGTTCAAGAGTAATTGAATGATAAAGTGTCCCCCTCCTGTCCCTTTTACTGATGTAACACTGCTCACCTCAGAGCAGCAAGATTGTCCTGATGGATTGCAGAGAGAGACAATCTTCAGTGAGTATAAGGAAAAACCTGTCAAGGGGGGCAGGGTTTTCCTTATTCTCACAGTAACAAGCTTGTCCCTTGCTGTGAGTTGTCTGGTCCCAGGACCAGATTCCATATCTGTGGGGAGGTGGCTTACACTAGATAAAAGGGACGTGAGGGGGGATACTTTATCATTCAATTACTCTTGAACTACAACTCTGACAGTATTGAAATAATAATCTCCATAATAATCAGAGCTGCTGTTTTTTGTGAAACATTACTATCCCTTTAATTTTTGCTGTTGTGTGGCTGGAGATCCACCATTTGCTGGGCATATGCAATCAGAAACTACGTTACCCAGAATCCCCCTTTTCCCATGCTTCCTGGATACAACAGGATGGTGCTTTGGCAGACATTATACTCTATTCATTACATAGGCTATGCAGAGGCTGGTCTCTCTTCTAAATCCAACTAATTTAACCCCTTGCAGTCAGATAAGTACCTTTTTGGGTATTTCTATGCATTTTCTCATACCTTACTTTGTCCTACTTTGTTTTTTGTTTGGTTTTTTTCTCTGAAAATGTCAGATCTGAAATTCAAGCCTAAGAATTCAGGGGTCCCTTTAACACCTTTAGCAGACTGTTCCCAATGTCACACTGGGCTTCCAAAGAAATATTCAGGTACCCTATGTTCCGCTTGCACTGTTGCCCTTCTACTGCACCCCTGTTCCCTCTACTTCAGTTTGAGTTATGATTTTGATTTCTTCAGTTGCTTCTATCCTTTTTCATTCAAGGGCTGCTCCAATCTTGCCGGGTCATACTCTCTGTAAGACAGATTGATCCTATCTTTAGGGACTATTTTCATTTAGTTGGAAATCCCTCAGTGGAGGAAGCTGACACTGATGGGGAGGATATGGATTCATGCTTGTCTTTTGGGGATGCCTATAATGAAGATCCTTGCTCCTTAGCTGAGTGGCTCATCAGAGTGGTATTAGAGACTACTGGTTTCTGAGGCCTCTTGATTCAGGGTCTTCCTCACCAGACTTCCTCCAACGGTGCAGAAAGGAGACACCCCATTTTTCTCTGCATCATTTTGTGGACCAGGTTCTCCAGGTAGGGTGGAAAACATAAGAGACTTTCTTAACAAACGCATTTCCAACCTCTGTCCTTTTTCTGACTGGCTTTATTGTAGTGGGCTCCTCCATCTGAGGTTGATCCCCCAATATCTCGTCTGGCTAAAAGCACCATCCTGTTTTTGGCGGATATTGCGGCTCCTAAGGAACAGGCTGATTAGATTCCTTACTGAAGGTGAATTTTGTGGCCACTGGAGCTGCTATTTGAATAGCCTTGACTCCTTCTTTAGATGACCTTTTACTCAAGGCTCTTTCAGATACTGTTCTGTGTTCTCAAATTCAAGGCCATATTCACATCATGGAGAAACATGGTTGAGTATTCTGTCTTGGGAAACCCTGCCTGGTGATGTCTCAGGTTCTGTACTTCTTAGTCATGAGATTAAATACCCTCCATGCGGAGGTGTTTCCATGGGAGGTCATGATCTAGGCCCTGTCTCTACAAGTGATTCAAGCAACACCCTGGCCAATAGCGATAGTAAGTGAACATATCAAAGTACTAGGTCGCCTGGTCTCTGTTTTGGAAGCTGTTCCCTATGCACAATTTCACAAAATGGAGCTGCAATTCTCAGGAGATAGTTGTGACAATGCTCTCACCTGTGTTATGCCATGTCCCTGTCTCCATGGATGAAGGTGGACCATTGCTGGTGGCTTCACCATCTAAGTTTGGGACATTCAACTGTCATAACAGAATAGATGGTGGTCACCATGGATGCCAGCCAAACGGCACAGGTTCGCTGGTCCGGGGAGGAGAGTCTTCTTCCAATCAACATTTTGGAAATACGTGTCATTCATTTAGTGCTTCCCCACTGGTCCCATGTTCTGATGGGAACACCGGCGAGAGTCCAGTCAGACAACAAGACAGAGGTCACATACATCAATTGCCAAGGAGGAACCAGAAGAGAGTCTGCTTGGACAGAGGATCTGGAACTTCTTCAGCGGGCCTAAGCCCATGTGCCAGGCATCTTGTGAGTATGCTGTAAAATAACAATAATATAAAGTCCTGAATCCCCCACCTACAAAAATAACCAAATATGTATAGTTTTACCAACATGCCTGGCCTGCGCTGACCCATAACTGAGAGAAGTGACACAGCGCCACACACAATGATCGTATATACAGAGATTTGATTACAAGAGTGTGCAAAAAGATAAAGCGCTTGTTAGATTGCAATTAAACCTTTGCCTAGCACAGTTCTTGCTAATCTTCAAAACACACTCTCTGCAGATTGTCTCAAATGATTGAAAGCAATTCTATCTCCACATGCATCTCACATGCAAAAGAATATAGGGATAAGGGAGAGACAGCGCAAACGAGTTCTTAATTATTTATGTCATAATAAAACTTACTACCCTTAAATACCTTTTGTGCTGTCTCTCCCTTATCCCTACAGACCCATAATTAACAGGAAAGCAAAATGGTAAAATACACATTTAAATACACATTTCAGTGGGTACATGGTAAAACTACCCTAAAAAGCTGAATAACTATATATATAAAACTATATATTTCCAGAAAGTAGTTATCTAACTGCGTCAAATGAAGGGTGATTTGTCTTCCTACCCCAAGCCTTGTGTGCACAAATATTTCCAGAAGGTGGTGCCAAAGGAAAGAAATTGGCATTTTTTTTCCCACTCCATCACATGTATGAAAATCTGTGAGAACTATGGAATTTCCATCTGTATTTATTAGCTACTGCTTTTATGAGAAAAATGGCATCCCACTAGTATGAGCTGAAATGCTGTAATGGGATTCCAGAAACACAAAACTGCACCAACTACAATCTCTCAGTTTTCTTACAATTTCTCCAACAGGACTTGCCTGTACTAAATTGTTTGTAATAACTACAGAAATGAAAAAAAGGTAGACAAATCTTATTTTGGAAAGAATATAATCAACCGCATCAAATGAGAGGTCATTTTCCTTTCTATCCTTAAATTGGAGAACACAAATAATTCCATGAGGTGTAGCTTATAGGAACAAATATGTTTTAGGGTTTTTTTTCTGTTTTAATAACATTTCTACCTTTGTAAAGATACTAAAATCTTTGAAAAACATATAATTTCCTACTGTATTCAGTACCTGGTACTAGCCTGAGAAAAATGATGCACTATTTTTATGGGTTAACATATAGTATGGGGTTGCCAGGAACACTAATCTACACATGCCACTTTTTTCTTTTTTAAATTACCTGCCTGGTTTGTAGTAGTGATAAGTAGACATACCCCCACATCAGATGAGGGATCAATTGCCTTTCTTACCCCTAGGCTAGTATGAACAAATGTTTCCTGAAGGGGTAGGAGTGAGGCAGGAGAGCATGTTAAATTGCTGTGCTGCCAGTATTGATCACCCAGTGAGGCTGGGCGGGAGATCTGTAGCTTGGGGGGGGGATCAGGATGAGTCCTGATGTGCCCCCCCACCCCACAAACAAGGTCTGAGGGGAAAAAAAAATGTTGGGGGTGCGCAGGCCCAGCCATGTGTTGGGCAAGAGCTTGGCCATGCAGCTTCACATGGCTGGAACTTTAGGGATCAAATTGAGCTATTAATCTGTAATGATATAGAGGGGCCCAACATGTCAAAGACCAAGGCATTTGAAGAGGTTAAAATCCCAGTTTAAATTAATGGGAAATTTCATTTCTCTCTCGTTGTTCTGTTGGTTTGCCCCAGAATTACTCATCTTTTGCTTATTGCATTGCACTTAAAACTGTTGAAATGGCTTGTTCCAAACACACCATTCTGTGCTCATTGAGAGAGAAGCATGATTTTGTATGTGGGGGGATCCTTTGAACGACAACATTTTCTTTATTTATTTAACCATTTGAGTGCCATAAAGTTGTCCATCACGTTGATTTTTCAATCTGTTGAACACCCCTCTGGCATTCAAAGGGTTATACTTTCTTCTCAAAAGGCATTTACCCAGGCAATAAGTGTACAGTTGCTGTACTCCAGGAATGAATAACCTGACGCCCTCTAGCTGTCCAGGACTGCAATTGCCATCATCCTCAGGCAGGGAACTGCAGGAGGGCCTGAAGTTGCACATCTCTACTGTACTTTCCTAAGTGTTGGAGGACAGAGCTTAGAGTGTTAAAATTCTCTTGCCTTCCTGAAATTGACTGCTTTCCCATCTCCTTGAAAATCCTAAACATGGCTCTGTGAGATTTGCGCTGGCATTCGTAATATCATAGTCACAGAAAATCAGTATCTGAACTAAATCTTGAGGCTGATTTACATTTACCAGAGTAAGTCCTAGGGCAATGAAGCTGCACCACAGGGGATTGATAACACTCCACATTGATATGCAGTGCCTTAAGAGCCTCCCTAGCAATCAAGAGATTAAAAGCCCTATTTAGATCGGTGTGAAGTTTGGGAAATTTGTATTTGCTGCCCTGTTAAGTAGTTGGTTTGCGTTAGAATGACTCAAATGCTCCTTAGTACGTCAGCCCCCTTGAAGCAAGTGGCTGTTCATACATTCCCTTCATCACACACCATAAAGGGCTTCTTTTAACCTAGGATTCCGCAGCACTAATAGTCGTACTATCAGACGGGAACAATGGTGGTGGATGGGTGGAAGACACATTTCAAACAGCACATTTTTGGTTTTGTGAAGATTTCTCTTGAAATAAAGCACTATAACCTAGCACAGGGGTAGGCAGCGTCTGACTTTCCACCTGTTTTGGACTACAGCTCCCGTCATGCCCAAACAGCCATTGGCTGGTTGGAGATTATGGGAGTTGTAGACCGAAACAGTTCGAGAGCCAGAAGTTGCCAACTCCTGACCTAGCCCCTTCTAAAAATAACACTTTAGTCTTAATTTACAGCTAACAACAATTCAAATACTTATAATGACAATGATATGCTAAACCTTTGGATGCTAGAGATATCACCAACACACTGGTTGATAATGTTTGTTGTTATGTTTTCATAAAGATTTAATTTGAACTAAAATGGCTACAACACAGCAAAATGCATAAGAACCACTGATATATCATATTTAATAAATGAGTTTTAGTTTTAAAACCTGTTTTTATTCCGTTCTTTAAATGGCCCTTGTTTATTGTTTCATACCTGAAACTGCTCAAAATTCAGTGTCCTAGTTTATGAAGTGAAATTGTTCTGTGTGCTATGCTTAGACACAAACATAACTGATACATTTACTATGTTGCAGATTGTAAAACTGCTTCTACAACATGGTGGCAATGCGTTCCAGGCCAACAAACATGGGGCACGTCCAGTAGATGTCGCTGAAACAGAAGAATTGGAGCAACTGCTAAAGAGGGAGATTCCAATCTCTGATGATGATGAAAGTTATGCAGGTTAGAACATTGTCTTCTCCCTTTTTGAAAACATCTGTGTTTCTTCTGTAGAAACCCAAACCCAAAAGTAAAAACACAAAGTCTGTGTTACTTCATAACATAACATAAATTACGGCATTTCATTCACAGGTTTAGTCACGTTCAAGTTTTATTAGTTTAGGGTTTTAGTTTACATAGATTAGCCAAAATGTTAACATGTTTTAAGCCTGTCTACCACATCAAGGCACTTCAAATTAAAGTCTAAAGGACTCCCCCATTTCTGCTTTATACCACTGAGGTCTTTCCAGTACTCTTATACCTACATGGAATGGATAGCTATGTATTGCGCTCCAGAGAACATCTTTCCATTGAGAAGAACACACAGCTAGCCTGTCTGTGCATGTATAGGAATATCGGTGGGTCCAGGAAAAACCATACCTATATTTAAGTAAAACAGGGAGTCTCTTAGAAGTCAGGCATGACATCAAAAGGACCAAAATAAGGACACACACACAGGGTATGCAGAGTAGTGAACTCTTTGTGAGTAATGGATGATTGGATTGAAAGAGCTCTCTAAACACCCCACTCCAGTCTTTTGTTTGGGCAGCTAGCATAGTGGAACATTACTTTGTACCTAATAATATTCTGGATTGAGCCCCTAGAGAGAAAATACCTTGCAGTGTCATTAGTTTAGACATAAGTTTTAAAAAAATGGGTTAGATAATAAAATGAAAACATTAAATAAGAGGCAATCTGACTTTATTCTGTTGTAGCAAAATAAAAGCATAAAAGCTTGCTTATTTCTTCCTGTTTTGTAGAGACTTCAGCTTTCAGCTTTTTATTTACAATATGAAATCCGTTGGAAACAACCCCCTGCTTGATTTATCCTATGGCAAACTAGAGTAGGGGTGGGGAAATTGCAGGACTCCAGATACTGTTTTATTAAAACTCCTGTCGTCTTCTGAGGGCTGTGCACTAGTTAAAGGGATAGTAATACTTAAAATTTAAAAAAAATATGTTGTAGGGTTTATCCCCCTGAGTAAAACAAGGGTACTCCCACTTCTGAAAGGTGTTTCATTCAAAAGTTATTAATTTTCAAAGTTGAATTTTTTAGGTGCAATATCACAGTGGCCTGAAAACTGTACAGTGGCGCTGTTGCTACACGATCCTTTAGACAGCTCTGGTCAGTTGACCATAAATCTCCATAGGATGGTGTAGCAACTGCGCCACTTTACAATTTCAGGCCACTGTGATATTGCACCTAAAAAATTCAACTTTGAAAATTAATAACTTTTGAATGAAACGCCTTTCAGCAGTGGGAGTACCCTTGTTTTACTCGGGGGATAAACTCTACAACATATTTTTTTTTACATTTTAAGTATTGCTATCCCTTTAAGGATGAATGGAATTGTAGTCCAATGACAATTGGAGACCAGAGGTTGATCATCCCTGGATTAGTGGGAACTTTGGCTCTAGATTGATAATAAAGTAGACGGCTCCAGGCAATGGTGGTTCAACCTTTTCCACCGTTTATTCTTACAGTGACCATTCAGTTGATACACCTGTATTAGATGGGTCTGGGAATTTAATCATTACTATGTGTTCATTAGCTTTGAACATAATCCCTGTAGTAAGTTGATTGTTAAGATACATAGTTTAGGGCTGAACTCAAGCATGGTTTACTGGATAAGAAATTGGATGAAGGACAGGCAACAATGTGTCATAGTCAATGGAACGCATTACTAGTGGGGTGTCTCAGGGTTCAGTGCTTGGTCCTGGTCTCTTTAATATCTTCATTATTTCTAATAATATTCAAGGTAAAATCTCAGGAGGTGCAATACAGGATTAATGGTATTTTTCTGACAAAAGCAGCAATAGCAGGGAACTTGGGAGTTATTATTTCAGATTTAACGAAGGTAGGCAAGCAGTGCAGTAGGAAAATCTCTCTAAGAAGAGATATTGACATTGGAAAGAGAGAAATATTAATGCCAATTTATAGGTCATGGTAAGGCCTCATATGTAGTTCTGGAGACCACGTAAAAAAAGTAACGTGTGTAAGTACTGCTTTATAGAAAGTGTGATGGATTCATGGAACAACCACCCAGTGGAAGTGGTAGTTGCTAATACCATAATGAAATTAAAGCATGCCTGGGATACACATAAGGCTATTCTTAGTACTCTGTAAGACTGCATTTGGTCTGGATAGGAAAATGGACAGACTAGATAGGTCAGCTGGTTCTTATCCTCCATAAAAATCTGTTTTTAGAAATCCACCTCACGCATTCTTGTTTACTGCAAGTTCCTGTATAGATACACCTTTCCAATATAGGTTATTGCTTTGCTCTACCAAGAAAAGAGATAATTGATATATTTAAAGGGATAATAATGGATCGTATTAAGTAAACTTAATATTGTAGGTAGTAAAAAAATAAAGTAAATAAGGCCACTCTGATCTCCCAAACTTTTATGGTTTGAGAGATATACGATTACAAAGTTCCCCCCTCCCTCCCCTTTCACTGTGGTCAGGCTCTAGCTGAGAGAAGCAGATTCTGGTCCCGGGACCATCCTGTGGCTGTTCAGCAGAGACGAAATAGAAATAAACACTTCATTGGAACTTTCTACAAAGTGTGCTTGCAAACCAGGCACACATTGTAGACCATTCCAGTTAAGTATTTATTTCTATATTGTGCTATTTCAGTTCTGCTGAAGAGCAGCAGGATGGTCCTGGGACCAGAATCTGCTTCTCTCGGCTAGAGTCTGACATCCGTGAAAGGGGAGGGAGGGAGGGGAGAATTTTGTAATCGTATATCTCTCAAACCATAACGGTTTGAGAGATCAGAGTGGCCCCAATTACTTTATTTTTTTACTATCTACAATATTAAATTTACTTAATATGATCCATTACTATCCCTTTAACTGCTTTGTCAAATTGTTGCCATTCCTTACTTATTTTACAGTGTAATGATTTTACTTTACAGATTCTGAAGAGCCGCACTTTACAAATCTGTCCAGCGTGGAAGAAAATTTAGACTCTGAAGGTGACAAGGAATCATTGATTAGTGATAGTAAACATATTACCAGGAGAGGAACCCCTTGCCCTTCAGGACTTGATGAATATGAATTTAAAGATGATGAGGATGATGAAGATGACACAGAAATAAACAAGCATGTACTTAAGAATGACATAAAAAAGGAGAACACTGAAGTGACGATGGGTGACAACTTCTTTTTAAAACAAGAAAAAGTTGATTTTCCGAAACTATATAAAAATAGGAAACCAAAGCAGTCTCGTCTGTTATTCCCCAGTTCCGACAGTTCAGATGATGATTTCCTTCCAGATAAAGTGAGTCTGATATCTGATAGCCTAAATTCTGACATCAGACCCAAAAAAGACTACAGTGTTTTACATGAACAGAAGGAGAAGGGAAAGGTCAAAAGAAAACTGAAGAATCAAAGCAAAAACAAGGAGAACCAGCAATTAAAGCAAGAAAAGGATAAAAAAGAAACTGTAAAGCTTGTAAATGCGGTAATGTGCTCCGGCTTGGAATCATTAGACAAGTCCAGAGAGGATGATATGTTTAGGAAATCTCTTTGTACGAAGGATGAAGCATCATTACACTTATTTCAAATCACTCCTGGTAAATCAACAAAACACACTTACGCCTTTGAAAAACAGTCAACACCTCTTAAGCAAGAAAACACTAAAATGTGTGTTTCGCCACCTGGAGGATCTGAATCGCCATTGCAGGCTGAGTTGTTTCGATTTGATCAGAGCACAGACGCTGAGTATGCACTAGAAAGCTCAAGTACCACATTCGGTAAAAATAAAGAGAAGAGTAAACATCTGAAAGATATTTTATTTGAATATGGAGAAAAGTCAATTACCAAATGTAAAGAGGAAGATAAGAGTCAATTTGAGACATCTGAATGTGTGGCAAACAAATCTGACATAGAAGGCAAAATAGTAAAAAAGCATAAGGTTAAACACAAAGAAAAGGAAAAGGACAAGACTAAAAAAGAGACAGACATGGAAAAAGAGAAAATCAAACATAAAGAAAACAATAAAAATGCACAAAGAAAAATAGAATTTGACAGAGAATTCTGGAAAGAAAACTTTTTCAAAACTGATGAAAACGATGAAGAATTTTTGAGTCTGGATTCAAAAAACCCATCCATTGAGAAGAAAGTCAAGTTGGAAAAATCCCCGGTAAAGGAAGATAAATCTTCAAGGGAGAATCACATTCAGTCTGAAAATGTTAAAGATGAACAAGATGAGACCTTAAAAAGGGAACGGGACAGGCCTCAAAAAGAGGAAAAGGGAAAAGACTGTACCAATGATGTTGACTTTCTTTTTTCATCAAAAGAAGCTGATGTTTCGGCTTCGATTGCAGTCTCAAAAGAAGAGCCATTGCACCTAGATACAGAAAGCGACACAGACAAAATATGCAAAGAGAGTAGAGAAAAAACAGATAGGAGATCTGCAATAAAAGAGCGGGACATAGATAAGATTGATAAAAAAAGTACTGACAAAGATAAAAAACCTAAATCTGATCACAAGTTAGAAAGAGAGAAATCTGAAACACTGGAAAACACAGAGAAATCCAAGTCACATCTGCAATCCCCAGACAAGTCACAAAAGGAAAATGATAAAATTAGGGTTACAGCCATCAGCAAAAAGACAGATGACAAAGAAAAGTCGAAAGACAAAGTTGACAAAAAACTTGAAAAAAATGATAAGGACAAGCATCTGGGGGAGCATAAAATTTGCACAGATAAAAAGATCAAACACATTGAAAAAGATATTGAACCAAGCAAATCAGACAAAGGTAAACGTAGAGAAAGAGACTACAAGAAAAAAGACAAATCCAGGGATGGAGATTGTTTTGCTGGAGCAAGTCTGAGGCATAGTCAAGAACAACGGAAGCAGAGTAACACTGAAAGCAACAAAGTATTGCATGAAAGACTTCCAATCATAAAGGAAAAGCCAAAAGAGGAACAGCGGAAAATTCCAGAATGTAAAGAAAAAGACAGAAAAGACAAAGAAAAGGACATCGATCGATATAAAGAACGAGACAAACACAAAGACAAAACACAAATAAATATATTGAAGGTGAAACCTAAAGACACTGAAACAGAAAAATGTAAACCGAAATTACAGATAACAAAAGATGCCCGACCAAAAGAGAAAAGGTTGGTCAATGATGATCTCATGCAGACTAGTTTTGAAAGAATGCTAAGCCTTAAAGATTTAGAAATAGAACAGTGGCATAAGAAGCATAAAGAAAAAATTAAACAGAAGGAGAAAGAGAGACTGAAGCATCGGAACAGTGTAGATTTAAGTAAAATAAAAGAAAAGCAAAGACCTTCCCACACTCCATCTAAAAACAAAGAGTTGATGAGATCCAAAAGTTCTGAACTGTCAGATGCTTGTACAAAAGATAAGTTGTGCAAAGATGCCACGAGTTGTAGATCCCAGTCTGTTGATGCAAAAACCTTTACACCTTCTGGAAAAACACTTTTAATTTTAGAAAATAATAACATAGCAAGGTCTCCTAGATCAGAAAGTGAAAAAACTGGCTTAAGCTCCCGATCTATATCCATGATTTCAGTTGCTAGCTCAGAGGACTCTTGCCATGCAACAGTGACTACTCCAAGGCCTACTCATGAATATGATTCTGACTTCACACTAGAAGGTTCTGATTCACAGATGTCTTTTTCACAGTCACCCTTTCTACCTAGTGTCAAGTCCCCAGCTATCCATGATAGAGAGTTAGACAGCCTTGCAGAGTTACCGGACCGTGTTAAGCCATCAGTGACAAATAGACATCTCCCAAATTATCTCCGGTCAGCCTCTGTAGAGGATGTTAAATTGGCCAATAATGAATGCAGGCCAGTTGTAGAGGTGCGAAGGTGCAGCATGCCAGCTGCTTTGGTTGAACAAGCCAAGCCCTTACCGACAGTGTTGGAAAATACTATACAAGAAATTACATCACCCTTGCAAGCACCACCAATTAAGTGTGTATCCCCAAAACCAGTAGTATTGCCTACTTTGGAAAGTGAAATTCAAAATAGTGTTTCTAGTTTACATCCCAGTAGCAGAAAGTCTTTATCTTTTAATAAACCTACACTGGATTCAAATGTTTTGAACCAGTCAACAGTGACACCAACATCTGAAGGAAGTCCTGTTCAAAATGTGGCAGATCCACTTGTTACACAACTGGCCATACCATCTGTTTTTGAATGTGAACATGCTAAATCAGCTTGTACGGATAAAGATTCTCCCACCCTCACGAATGCTGATAACAGTCTATCAAAAGAGCTGTTCAGTTCCAAGCAAGAAAACACAAGGCCTGTGACACTGGAGTGCAGTATTTTACCTCCACCAGCACAATGCCCGCCCATTGTAAATACTACCATTTCAGCGCCACAATGCTCCTCACAATCTGCACTGCCTAATAATTCAAAAGATGTGACTTTCAAAGTAAATGAAGAATACATTACAAGTGCCAATGCTGTTCTTGTCAAAGAAGATGACATTAAAGAAACTGAAACAAAAGTCTCGCAAACAGAAAACACTCCTGTGTCCTCTACAGAACCCACTGCAAAGTCTCCTACCATTGACAGGATAAAAATTGTGCTATCAGAATGCATGATGGAAAAGATTCCGAGTGCAGATGTTGTGGCAGCACAAGAAAACAAAGATGTACAGGAAAGTTCCTCACAGAATGCTCATGTTAAGGAGGCTGCTTTCAAACCGCATACAGATGACAGTCAAATCATTTTAAAACAAGAGAAATCTGTTTCAGAGAATATAGTTGCACCATCCATTAACAGTAAAAGTGACTCTGATTTGGATAAAATTAACCAAAATGCAGAAATTGCTAAAGAGAACCCTGACCAACAAGTAAATAGTCAAGCAAGATCTGGGCACACCAAGGAGTCTTCTTTGTGTAAAGATGAACAACCACAACAAACTTCATCTGTTTTGGAAAATCAGCTTCCTCCATGTGTTCAAGAAGAAATACAAAAGTTTAGCCAATCTATCAAAATGGAAGTAGAAGAACATTCTGAAGACAAAGCAGAGCCGCAAGAAATTCCTCAAAGAATGACCAGAAATCGAGCCAATATGCTAGCCAACCAGAATAAGCAGGGACATACAACATATTCTCATTCATCTGAAAAGGACTCTGAATCCTCTGTATCACAGAGAGGAAGGATACGACTGACAGAAGAGGATGATGTGCATGTACACCATCCACGAAAAAGAAAGATGGCCCGTGTGCCTCAACCTGGCCTTATCAATCCCTCAATACTACAAGCAAAGGAAAAAACCCAGCAGTCTTTAGCAGCAGTAGTAGATTCCTTGAAACTGGATGACATTCAACCATATCAGTCAGAAAGGGCAAATCCTTACTTTGAGTACCTACATATAAGAAGGAAAGTCGAGGAAAGACGTAAGATGCTGTGTAGTGTTATCCCACAGGCACCTCAGTACTATGATGAGTATGTAACCTTCAATGGATCATACCTTCTGGATGGGAACCCTTTCAGCAAGCTGTGTATTCCAACGGTAAGACATGTTGCTGTATGATGAGTAGCAGTTGGCAGCCTTTGCTTATTATGTATCCCCAAATGACTGTAGTAAAGCCACTATTTTCTTATATATCAGCTAATAATTTTATACCATTTGTTCTCTTCCTATTTTTGTTCAAGGTACCCCTACGCGCTTTCAGGGCCATATGAACAAAGACCAAGCAATGCCGATGACTATGAATTGCACTGTAGGGGACAAATACAAATTCCCATTCATCCACATGTGGCTTCTAGCCATTTGAATACTAGACAGGTCTCCAATGCATTGCACTGGAGACCTGTCTAACATTCAGGGGGTTAAAAACACAATTCATCTCAGTAGGCATTTTTATTTGTCCCCTGTGGTGCAGTTGGTTTGCCCCAGAACTGCCCCAGTTTCTTACTACATAAGTTTGGAATTCCCAGGTCAAACCTTAAGTACTTATAGGTCAGCTGCACTCTGATACCTTGTACATCAGCAAAGTGCAGACTTGTACCTTTAAGTGCCAGATGGGTACCCAATGCATTTGATTACCCCTCTGGCACTCAGTGTTAAAGCACTATAATAGAAATTCAACAAAAAGTCACAAACTCCTAATCTGAAACGTGAAAAAGCATATTGTCCAAGTCTTCATTAGATAAAATTGTAGCAAAGTGTAAAATTGAATACTGTTAACCCTTTGAGTGCCAGAGGGGTGTCCAACACATTGCATTGGACACCCCTATGGCACCCAAATAAAGAAGCACTAATGTTTCATTAACAAATATACACACTGCAGGACTTTTCTTGCTACATGAAGCAAGAGTACTATAAAACAAGAAGTGTGACAGCCACATATTAGAATAAATTCAGCTTAGTTGTTTGTTCTTGGGGATCGTGCATCCTCAGGTGCTGCTCAGTCATGTTTTATACTCCCATGTACCACTGCAGGGAAGCCATTTCCATATTCATGTGTCTTCTCCTGCCCACAGACTGTCCAGAGCCAAAATGTCAGGCTTATCTTCTCTGCACGAGAGAAACCTCAAACAGACATATAGTTCTTTCAACCTTTAGTGGCCCTTGTCAGTGAAGTGCAGCTGATTCCCTCTAGGCACACTGAGAGCAAAAGCAAGTGATTACTCGTGCACTTAGAGACACTGCAAAAAAAAGTCTGAGCTGCAATTGGAATTGGGCATGTCTTAGCAGTTGGATTTCCCCTATATTTTTCAGCAGGAGTTCTGCCAAGATGTATTTTTTCATTAAAAATAAATTATTAGATAAACACTTCTAGAAAATGCCTATGCACAGCGTACATTTCCCACACAGCTCCAACTACTGTTTCTATGTACACTCTAACATTCCATATGGTCGCAACACTTGTGGGTGACTTATGATAGTGAAGCATAACATTGAGGGAGTTCAGAGGCCTATTTAATTTAATGAAAACTGTCATTTGCTCCTTTTGGTGCAGTTGGTTTGCCCCAGAATTGCAGAACTTTTCTTTGTTAAAGGGGATCTATCACCCCTATACAAGTTTGTGTTAAATGTTAGGTTATATAGAGAATATGTGGAGTACTTTATTAAGTTTTTTTTAAACGCTATTTGGCCGAAATATGAGTAAAGTTTGCCCTGCACCCTACTTCCGGACACACTGCGGTTACTCACAAAATTTTGAGTATTCTCTATATTCTTTATATAACCTAACATTTACGTCAAACTTGTATAGGGGTGAGAGATCCCCTTTAAAGCAGCCTGTCTTTAGGTACAGTAGGTAGCTATTCTATATATTAATGCACAGGAGAGAGAGAGAAAGATGTATCTAAAAATGCATGTACCCAATCATGTCATATTTGTCACATAACAGTACATTGTAGACCAGATTCTGATGAGACAAAGCAGGCAGTTGCTTAGAGTGACAGATTCGGAGGGGCCACGCAGCTATGCTGGCCACTCCCTCCTGCACTGGACACTGACTCCTGGTTTATGGTGTGTAGCTTTTATTTAACCCCTTGGATTCTACAAAGGTCTCCATAACATTGTTTTTCAAAGCACTGGGGATATCTCTAACAGTTAAGACCATTTTGTCCTTGTATATTTTAGCAGAAGTGTATTTTCTGTGTTAGACAACAGTGGAAAAGGCTTGGGTAATATAATTTGGGTGGCACAACAGATGGTGCTAAGGGCACCTTTTTCCTGGAGCACCTGATATATAAAGCTGGTACAAAGAAGGAAGTCATAAGCAGGCCCCGGCAGAGCAATGAAACACCCAAATGTGGCATGTTCTCATTGGAAAAGAGGTTTATTTAAATCCCAGATATACATCTTGTGTATTTGTGGGGGACACTGGGTCTACTTCAGCAAGCTAAAGTCTAATAATTCTGTAGAAAATTAACTTCACCATAGGGGACAAAAGAAATTCAGTTTAATTGAAATGTGACTTTTTAACCCTTTGGATACTAGAGAAGTCTACAATGTATTGAGAATCAATGCATTCAGAACCCCCATTTAAGACTGTGGGAATTTGGGGAATATTCATTTGTTCCCTGTAGTGCACTTAGCTTGCTCTAGAATTGCATCACTTTAGCTTGCTGATTTAGCCTCTCTTGCCCTTCTTTAATGTGGGCTCCTCTCTGTCCTTCTATTCCTTAGGGAGAAAGTACCTGAGTTTCCATTTATTTTTGAGGCAAATATTGTTTATCTTCTGAATGATATTGCCTAGTATACTTTGTCCAATAGCCTTACAACACACTCAAGAAAGAGTCCTCAAAGCGTACACTATCTATAGAGCTTGACAAACCCAGGTGCCAGGTTGCCATGGTGACTAGAAATCCAGACCCTAGTACCTAGATGCCACAGAAGTATCATTTGCTCTAATAGAAGGTGGGGGGGGGGCTTGAGGTTTCAGGCATTTCAGCCTGAAAAAACAACCTAGCCTTATGTTCTGAGTTGTCCTGTATTCAGGCTGTCCATTAGATCGGTTGAACATCCAGTCAGGTGGGAAGCTTCTTAGTGCTTTCTCCACTTTTCAGTTGGAAGCTCTGTGGTGTCACTAGTATACCACCATTTCAATTGTAAGAGAGAGACTAGCAGAGAGAGAGAACGAATGAGACGGGGGAGAGGGGAAGTAGACTTTCTCTCTCCATCAGTCTTCTTCCCTCTGTCAGTCACCTTTTGTACACAAGACAGTTGTCTAAAATTATTAACTCCTTCAGGCCCAATGACATTCCAGGACTGGCACACAGTTCAGTACTTTATGGACCAATAACGGTCATGGCATGTCATGGGTTATTGATCACAGCACTCCTCATTGAGCAGTGTCATCATTGCGGGGAGGCTGTAACGGACTTCGCCAGGACTGGAGCAGTCCGTTTTAGCCTACCCCCAGTGGCTTTGCGCACTTGATCACTGCTACAACACTACTATCATTGCAGTGATCATGAGGAAGAGAGACGCAGAGAGTACACAGCTCTGCAGATGACCAAGAATGAGGATATTTTATTTTGTGTGGCAGTGCTGTGCCCAGGATTGATGGAGAGTGAAGGTTTGGCCACTTCATGACCTAAAGACCCTTCTTTGTGTAGGTGAATAATGGATTTACAGCAAAATCAAAGTATTTTATGTACACAGAATAATATACATATACCGAAGTTTAAATACACACCACACAGTCATCTCCTATGTAGAGGGACAACAAGGTGGGAAAGAGGGACATAGGAATTTTCTCCTCAGAGGACATTTGGGAACGTTCATTCATACCTTTTTATCCAGTTAAAAATGCAGTAACAAAGTGCAAAACATGACAGAAAATCCCATAAACATGTGTTTTCATTTATCCTATTTTCGTTATAATCAAACTAAATAATGGGTAATACATATAAATATGGCATCAAAAGAAAGCCCTACTTATCCTTTAAAAAACAATATATCATTTGTTTGGGAGCATTAAAGGAATTAACCCTTTGAATGCAAGAGGGGTACTCAATGCATTGCAAAGCAATGTGTTGCATACCCCTCTGGCACTCAAAGGGTTAAAGGGGAAATATGGTTGAACAAAGATATATCGGATATTGTTTTATTGAAATATAACTTCTGTTTACAGTGTAATAGGGATACCCAATTACTTTTTTTTTTTTTTTTTTTTTTTTTTTTTTTTTTTACCATTTTCATTACAGTAATGTCTGAAATCTGTAACTAAGCCTCAATTTAAAGGGATAGTAATGTTTCACAAAAAAAAGCGGCTCCAATTAATCTTCATAGTATTTGGGCCATGGAGAGTGTTATTTCAGTACTGTCAGAGTTGTAATTCAAGAGGAATTGAATGATAAAGTATCCCCCCTCCCTCCCCTTTTACCTAGTGTAACATTGCTTAGCTCAGATGTGGAATCTGGTCTCTTGAACGGACAAGTCGCAGCAAGAGACAATCTTCTTACTGTGAGCATAAGGAAAACCCTGCCCCCCCCCCCTTGACAAAGGGAAGGGGGATCTCTCTGAGATCCATCTGGACAGTCTTGCTGCTCTGAGCTGAGCAGTGTTACATCAGTAAAAGGGGTAGGAGGGGGGGATACTTTATCATTCAGTTTCTCTTGAACTACAACTCTGACAGTACTGAAATAACACTCTCCATGGCCCAAATACTATGAAGATTAATTGGAGCTGCTTTTTTGTTAAAGATTGCTATCCCTTTAAGCAAGGAATCCCAGTGGATCCTGACTTATGCAGAATTTAAGATAGTAAATATAGCAAATGTTTAAATTTAAAAACATTATGAGTTTTTATTTTCTTTATGTAAACACATGTATGTCCCGGCTGCATGCTGATTTTCCTTAGAAAAATTGCTGGCTCCCAAGTTTTTGATGCTGGCTCTGTCCAGCCGCAATAACCAGGTTTACTGGAAACAATAGTAGCTTGTTAGGGTCAATATGTGTGTAGTTAACAGTTTATTACATAGAGAGGCTCATTTAATAAGAACTGGAGCAATTGTGGGGCAAGCCACCTACACTATATAGGACAAGTACAAATTCATAAAATTGTCATTAATTGAAATGAAGCTATTAACCCCTGTTTGTCAGTGGTCTCCAATGCATTTTCACAATGTGGAGAAGACCTCTTTAAGATTCAAAGAGTTAAACTCTCCATTTAAATTAAAGGAAATTTGGAGAATTTTGTGCCCCCCCCGCACCCCCCTGTGGTGCAGTGGGTTTGCCCAAGAATTTCTCCAGTTCCTCAGATAAAATTGGCCTCAGACTGTAATGTAAGAATGTCCATTCCAAAGTGCAGTTAACCCTTTGAGTGCCAGAGGGGTACACAGCACATTGCTTTTCAATGCATGCGTACCCCGGTGGCACTCAAAGTGTTAATATCTGTTACATTCTTTGCTTTAGTGACAAATATTTCTTTTTCAGATTACACCACCTCCTTCTCTCTCTGAACCACTCAAAGAGCTTTTTCGACAACAAGAGGTTGTAAGGATGAAACTTCGTTTACAGCACAGCATTGAAAGGGTAATAAGAAATGTCCATTGAAATGAACCCGTTAATAACTACAATGTCAGATGTATTATATGCTTCATTGGGGGGCCTCAAAGGGTTAAAGGGCTAACCAGATGTATTTTGCATGTGTTAAAGCAGGGTTTGTCACAAAACTCCACAGTTTATAGAGCAAAACAAATTAATTTGGTCCAAAAACAATACAAGGAGATGGTGAACTGAACAAACGTATACTAGACCTATGTGATGAGGCCCTCAACTGGACAAAGAACATAAATACTAATCATTTATTGGATAACTAGTGTTAAAGCCCGTGTACACGGGCCAAGGTCCGTGCCACGCAACGCAGTGCTTTCTCCTCTTGCCTCTTTCTACCCCCTCTTGCCTCTTGCCCACCATGCCTTTCTATCTCCTCTTGCCCCCCATGCCTTTTTCTCCACCCTCTTGCCCCATGCCTCTCTGGCTAACCCTCTTGCCCCCCCATGCCTCTTTCGTCACCCCTTTGCCCCTTCCATCACCCTCTTGCCCCCATACCTCTTTTGCCCCCATGGCTCTTTCACCACCCTCTTGCTCCTCACACCTCTCTTGCCCCCATGCCTCTTTCACCACACTTTTGCCCCCCCAATGCCTCTTTCACAACCCTCTTGCTCCCCTTACCTCTTTCACCACACTTTTGCCCCCCCAATGCCTCTTTCACAACCCTCTTGCTCCCCTTACCTCTTTCACCACACTTTTGCCCCCCCCAATGCCTCTTTCACAACCCTCTTTCCCCCATGGCTCTTTCACCACCCTCTTGCTCCCCATACCTCTTTTGCCACCCTTTTGACCCCCATGCCTCTTTCACAACCCTTTTGCCCCCCCATGGCTCTTTCACCATCCTCTTGCTCCCCGTACCTCTTTTGCCCCCCCATGTTTCTTTCACCACACTTTTGCCCCCCATGCCTCTTTCACAACCCTCTTGCCCCCCCATGCCTCTTTCACAACCCTCTTGCCCCCCCATGGCTCTTTCACCACCCTCTTGCCCCCCCATGGCTCTTTCACAACCCTCTTGCCCCCCCATGCCTCTTTCACCACCCTCTTGCTCCCCCATGGCTCAGCCGGTCGCTAGGGCAGAGTGTGAGAAACAGTTATGCGCGTCCACATGCTCAGAGGGCTCCCACAGTGCATGTGGACGCGCATAACTGACAGGCAGCCTGTCGGGAGGGCAGAGTGTGAGAAACACCAGCTGCCAGCCCTCTGAGCTCTGCCAGCCTTGTCACCTTGTACGTGGACGCCAGGAAGGTATAACTGACAGGCACCCGCAAGCGCGAGTTCCTGTCAAAAACGCGTCCATAGTTACTGTAGACGGTGCGGTGGGGGGGAGCAAGTCACGTGTCTATGTGAGTTAGTGCTTCGTGCTACGCTCACAGGGAGAGACGCATTCTTATACTTTATAGTATAGGATTCATACACAACATGTGTATCCAAACTCCATTGTATAAAAACAATTAAAGGGATAGAAATACTTAAGATGTAAAAAAAAAAATATGTTGTAGGGTTTATCCTCCTGAGTAAAACAAGATTACTCCTACTGCTGAAAGATGTTTTATTCAAAAGTTATTACAGCTCAAAGTTGAATTTTTTGGTTGCAATATCACAGTGGCCTGAAATTGTACAGTGGCGCTGTTGCTACACCAGCCTATGGAGATATATGGTCTGTGGACCAGAGCTGTCCATAGGATGGTGTAACTACAGCTCCCCTGAGCAATTTCAGGCCACTGTGATATTGCACCTAAAAAATTCAACTTTGAGCTATAATAACTTTTGAATAAAACACGTTTCAGCATTGAGAGTACCCTTTTTTACTCAGGGGGATAAACACTACAATATATATATATATTTTTTTACATATTAAGTATTACAATCCCATTAAAGTCAGACAAACAACATATAGAGTAGAGATGCGACTTATGGCAAAAATAAGGTAACACTGACATAGTATAAGTAATAACAGATCAAAAATATTGTTAGTATACAAATAAATGATCTACAAACAGGAAACGGTAAAATCTGTTGATGGGTACAATACAGCCCTAAAGTGCTTATAGTGAGGACTACATATGAACCTCAGAAGTGCCTGATACTAGTACAAAAAAACAAAATATGAAAGTTTTTAAAGCTTTTTCTGTTCTTGCTTGCTGCAGGCCAAGGGCATTTACTGTGCCAGGAAACAGTTGACTGGGGGATGGGGTCATGAGGAGTAGGGTTGTGGTCATGGTAGGAGCTAAGTGCACCTAGAGTGTCTTGCCTATGGGTGCCTGGGATGTAAATCCAGCCCTGACCAATGACAAAAATCAGGCTACCAGAAGTTGCTTATGGTTTATAATCCAGATGACTTGCTTGGCTGGAGGTCAGGCACTTTATGCAGGCACACCACTGTCACAGCTTGCATAATGTTGCAGAGGTATAGTGTGACATGTTTATAACAATGACAGCACCTCCCTGTTTCAGGTACCCCTGGCTTGGGTGGCCGATTCCCCCCCATTGGTACTAGTGCCACAGGTTGAGAGACAGTGTTAAAACAGTTTCCATTGTATTGACTGCTACAAGCAAACAGATAATCTGCATCATGACAGTCTGAAAATTTTTGAAATGTTTGCTTTACTGCTTTCTAACACAGTACTTTTTTGCTTTGTTCTTATTTAGGAGAAGCTCATTGTGTCTAACGAGCAAGAAGTTTTGCGGGTCCACTACAGAGCTGCAAGAACTTTGGCTAACCAATCACTCCCATTCAGTGCCTGCACTGTGCTCCTGGATGCAGAAGTGTATAATGTTCCACAGGACTCCCAGGTAAGAAGAGCTGTTCTTCAAGTTCCTGCTGTACAATGTACATTTTTTTCACCACACTGTGAAATACTAAGGTCTGTACATAGAAAACAAAGGGAGAAGTCATTCTGGAGCAAACCAACAACACCATAGTGGACAAATGAACATTGCTATTTATTTTAATGTGATCTTTATTTTGATGAATGCTAGATAGGTATCCAACATAGTGTGGAGCAGACCTGAGGACTTGTCTCCTTAACATGAATAGTTAAAGCGGAACTACCACCCCTGAATAAATTTTGCCGAAATAAATACCCAGAAATATTACCTGGTGTTTGTGAATTGTACGCTGTTCCTGGACTGACGAGCAGGAAACATCGCAGACATCTTTCCATAGTGGCTCTTGCGCTGTCAGTCCCTTTTGGAGCCGAACAGCTCCTAGCAACTCCTCCTAGAGCCGGCTGGGACTGACAACGCAGGCGCGCAGACATCACTATGGAAAGATGCCTGCGCTGTTTCCTGGCTGTCAGTCTGAGAAAAGTGTACAATTCTCAAACACCAGGTAAAATTTCTGGCGACTAGCGCTATTGAGCAGCTAGTCGCCAGATGGGTATTTATTTGGGCCAAATTTATACAGGGGTGGTAGTTTCACTTTAATTTCATAGAGAAATTGAAACCGTTGTGCTAGCAGTTTGTTTTTAATATAAATCGTTTTGAAAAGTGATGTTTTGATAGTGGCATAGTATGGCACTCTTTCTAACTATGGTAACGTAAAGCTTCTTCAAACTCCACAGAGAGTCATTAGTTACAATATCATCCATCAGCTTAGAGAATGTCCAAAGGCAAGTCATTTTCATAGTGGGTGTACATCAGAATACAAGACTACATGTGTTTGGAAAGATAGGGACTGTTCATTAAAAACATCTCCAGATTCAGCCAGAAGTCCATCATGTATTCCCAGTGACACTTTCTGGGCTAATCCAACCTTTGGCAAGCTAGGTCAAACATCCCTTTTAAATAAATAGTAATTTCTCTGTCGTCCAATACAAATTACTGGTAACTTTGGGTAGGCAATTAGCCCCTTTAAATAGGCAGGAACAATTCTGAGAAGTGACTGTTGGTTGGAGCCTACCTCCTCTCCTTAGCTTGCAGCTAGCCAATCCCCAACCAGTAAGATTTGTTCCTTGGTCAAGACACAAGGCAAGAGAAAAGTTCTGCTATAGTTTTTTTATTATTTTTCTGTTAGATATGGAATACCACCATTAGGCGGATTACCATCACTCACAATTCCCATCACCCAAATGTGAATAGGGGGGAAAACACTGGAGGAAATCCAACTCGATTTCAATAAAAAATAATTGTATTCATCCTCATTAAAAACATTGTTCCAAAAATTGACAGGTTGTAAATGGACTACAAAACATAGATGTGCAAGCTCACGAAGCGTCTGATGCTTTTTGTGAATGTATCACTTAATCTTAGGCTATGTTTTGTAGTCCATTTACAACCTGTCAATTTTTGGAATGATATTTAATGAGGATGAATAAAATAATTTTTTATTGAACACGGGTTGGATTTCTTTGGCTGGTGATGAACGGCGGATCCGTTGAAGCACCTCCTGTCTTCTCGTTTGTTGAAGTCCGTGGCCAGGACTGTGGAGGTAGCTCCAGATCCACAACGGCTTTTGCCTTGGTGAGTAGTTTTATATTAAGAAATAAGTTTTTCTATTAAGTGTATTTAGGCATTTAGTAGCGTTCTCTACTTCTTATTGTGTATTTCCCAACTTTGGATAGCTCAGTTTACCAGGTGATTTTGTGTGCCTAAGCCCTGGGGAGAAAATCTTGGCTGCAAGTTCTTTCCCCAGGAGTTGCCCACTGAGGCTTCTTCTTGATATATGGTAATCTGAAGAAAGAAGACCTGCTGAAAAAGGTGATCACCCTTTGACTGCACATGTCCCATGCTTCCCCTCTGCACAGGGGTCTCATTTGGAGTTCCTATTACATACTCACGCACTCATTGGGTTTATCTGTATGTCTGTGAGGTGTTTGGAGCAAGTTTCTGTGGTAACGTAACCCTTTTGTTGCTGGTTAGCACCTTTTGGGGTGGTTTTGGTCACTTTCCCTACTGAGACCAGTGTTTATTGGGTCTACTGATTTTTCTAGTGGTCTTTTGAGTGGTTTTACGTTTTGGTATACACCTCGTAAACTTTCTGTTCCGCCACTTTGAGGCGCGTGTTTACCACATGGACGCCATTGCTCCATTCACTTCTATGGGACTTTACAGTTTGGGATACATTTCTGCAACCGCTCCACGTAGCGAGGTCAGATATGGCTCATTTTGTTGGTTTGCCCTTGCTCTGTTATCCGGTCAATGTTTTGGCCATGTTGGGGGACTTAGAGGGCTTCGGGCACTGTTGAGGTACTCTGTTAGTGAAACTACGATTCCCATGAGTGCTTACTTTGCTTGCCCGTTTCTGATTGGCTCCTGCCGCAGCAGCCATTTTGTGCCTTCGCAGATTGAGTATCCTACACAGGGCTTGGACTCTCCTTCTCTCCTCAGCAGTTTAACCCTTTGCCTACCAGATAAGTCTTATTTAGCGTTTCTGGGGTGAATTTATTTATCATACACACTGTTTTGTGGGTGTTCTGATACTTTGACCGTTTGACTCTGTGAGAATGTCTACTCTGTTAGACTTTGGGGCTAAACCTAAGACTAAGGACACTGGGGTGTTTGTGTCCCCCATTGCTCATTGCTCCTCATGTCACTCGGTGTTACCTAGAGTATACTCGGGTCATGTTTGCCCAGAATGCGCTGCTGCCCCTGAATCCCCTGCAGGGACCTCCAGCCATGCATTAGAACCAGTATGGATGCAAGAGTTTAAGGCTACTACTAGGGACCTCCGGTCCACCTTACAACTACTTCCATCCACTTCACAGGGGGTCTTCCACTCGTGGTAGGCCCCCGCTCCTATCATATCTTCCCTGCCTAAACCGCCGGGTGTACCTGATGTATCTGATTCCCCTGAGGAGGAATTATTGGTGGACTCTGATGATGATATCTGTTCAGCTGTTCCTTCATCTTAGTTTTTTGGGGACCCCTTTGAGGCTGATCCCATTCCCTCGCCTGAGGGCCTGATCAGGGCTGTGCTGACCACCCTGAACATTTCCTTGGTGCAGGAGGTTTCTTCTGACCCCTCTGTGTGTTCCAGGAGCCTGTTAGACCCCATACTTGTTTTCCATCTAACCCTACCCTTGACCGGTTGGTGTCTGAGGAGTGGAAGTTTCCAGACAGGAAACCATCTGTATCTAGAAAGTTTGCTAAACTTTACCTGTTCTCTGAAACGGCCCTTACGTAGTGGATACATCCCCCTAAGGTGGATGCTCCTGTTTCCAGGCTTTCTAAGTCCACTGCTTTGCCTGTGGCCAACGCATCTGCTCTGAAAGACTGGACTGACAAGAAGCTTGAGACCTCTCTCAAGGCTATTTTTACAACGGCTGGTTCTGCCCTCCGCCCTGCATTTACTGCAGCATGGGTGAATAGAGCTGTGGTTGTTTGGACTGAACAGCTCACTTCAGCTGTCTGCCAGGGAGTCCCTACTGCTGACATGTTGAGGCTTCTTGCCAACATTGCTGAGGCTCAGCATTTTGTTTCTGCTTCCCAGTTTGACCCTGTTCTTATGGTAGCCAGGGCATCTACCATGTCTGTAGTAGCCAGACATGCTCTTTGGCTCAAGATCTGGTCTGTTGACACAGCCTCCAAAAGGGCTCTCCTGTTTTTGCCTTTTCAGGGATCCTCCCTGTTTGGGCCTTAGCTCAAGGATCTGATCAGCGAAGCCACTGGAGGGAAGAGTACTCACCTGCCAGTGGTCCTAAGGAAGAAGGTGCCTGTCAAAAGGAATCAGTTTTTTGTCCCTTTCAGGCAGACTCGTGCCAAGCGACCCAGACGGTTCCTCAGGCTCCGTGCTCCTCATCCAAGCCTAAGCAGCAATGGAGGCCCAAGTCCTCCGCCAAGCCCAAGGCTTCCAAACCTTCTTCTGCATGACTCTTAGAACCCGGGTCCCCACCCCCAGGTAGGAGGCCACTTACGCCGCTACCTCTCTGCTTGGGAGGCCTCTGTGGCGGACCCGTGGGTTTTGCAGGTGGTCTCTACAGGGTACAGGATCCCCTTCACCTCCCTTCCTCCTTCCAGGACCTTCTCTTCTCGTTCTCCCTTGGGAGTGGAAAAGCGCTGCCTTTTTGAGGAGGCCATTCAGGCCCTTCTGGACAAGGCGGTCCTGGAACCAGTTCCTCTTCAGGAGAGGGGCTTGGGATTCTATTCCAACCTCTTTGTGGTTTCCAAGAAGGACGGCGGATGTCGTCCCATTTTGTTTTTGAAAGATCTCAACTCCTTTGTGGTCCGGTCCCAATACCGCCAGGAGTCATGGGCGATATTTCATGCCCTCCAACACTGGACACAGCAACTGGAGGATTGCCTGGTCAGGCTACAGTCGGACAACGCGACAGCGGTAGCCTACATCAACAAGCAATGCGGCACAAGAAGCCTCGCAGCTTGGCTAGAGGTCAAGTCTATTTTGTCATGGGCAGAGCAGCATGTCCATGCCATTTCCGCGGTTCATATTCCTGGCGTAGACAACGTTCTCGCAGACATCGTCAGTCGGCACACCGTGGACAGCGGAGAGTGGGAACTACATCCAGAGGTGTTCAACCTCACCATCCAGCAGTGGGGTCTCCCATGCATTGACCTGATGGCAACCAGGCACAACAGGAAGGTTCCAGTGTTCTGCTCTAGCTGGGCGGATCCCCTGGCTCTGGCAGTGGATGCCTTGTCGATCCAGTGGACATTTCCTCTGACATACCTATTTCCTCCCATTCTCCTGTTGAACAGGGTGCTACGGAAACTGAGACTGGAACGCTGTCCAGCCATTTTGATTCTTCCGTACTGGCCTCGACAGGCTTGGTTTGACGGCCTGGAGGTTGAATTCTCAATTTTGAAGAAGAAGGGTGTTTCGTCTGGTGTGGTGGCTACTGTGCTTAGTGCTCGTAAGCCTGTTCCCTCTAAGGCCTGCTATCGAGTTTGGTCTACCTTTCTATCTTGGTGTGCTGACAAAGACCTGTCTCAGGATTTTCACCTTCCTACAGGGCTTTCCTTCCTCCAGGATGGTGTGGATAAGGGCTTTAGTCTGAGTTCTCTTTAAGGTTCAGAATTCTGCTCTCTCTGTCTTCTTTCAGAGGCGTCTTGCTATCATTCCTAATGTCAAAGTTTTCTTCCAGGGTGTTGCTCATACCCGTCCGGTGTTTAAGTCCCCTGCTTCTCAGTGGGACCTTAACTTGGTTTTAGGAGTACTTCAGCGTCCTCCTTTTGAGTCTTTGGCTACCATTCCTCTACATATGCTGATGTGGAAGGTGGCCTTTCTTCTCACGATTGTTTCTGTTCACCGAGTTGCGGAGGTGCATGCCCTGTCTTGTAGGCCACCCTTTTTGGTTTTTCACAGGGACAAGGCGGTGCTTCGCATTTCACAGGAGTTTCTCCCGAAGGTGGTGTCTGAGTTCCACATTAATCAGGAGACTGTGGTTCCTTCATTCTGCCCTAACCCTTCTTCTGATAAAGAGAAGGATCTTCATCTGTTAGATGTTGTTCGTTGTCTCAAGTTCTATGTGCATTCGCACTAAGTCCTTGTGGCAGTCTGACACTCTTTTTGTCATTCCTGAGGGTCCTAGAGCAGGGAAGCATGCTTCCAAGGTAACCATTGCTTCTTGGATCAAGTCCACGATTTGTAAGGCTTACAAACTCCAGAAGAAGCCTGTTCCCTTCAAGGTCACGGCTCATTCTGCAAGGTCTATTGGGGCTTCTTGAGCCTACAAAAATCAGGCCTGAGCTGATCAGTTGTGCAAGGCGGCCACTTGGTCGTCTGTGCATACTTTTTCAAAACACTATCATGTTGATGTAATGGCCACGGCTGATGCCAGTTTTGGGCGGAAGATCCTGGAGGCAGCCTTGCCTGTCTAGGATCTCATTAGTTTCTCAGTACTCTTTCACTTTTGAGCCCTGTTGGCTCTAGTTAGTGTGCTGTGTATCAGTTCCTGGGGTTTGTTTTACCCCTGTACAATGTCCGTTTACACTTTTCGTTCTTGTTGAGCTCTTCATGATCTGTAGGTTCATTGGTGCTCTGGTGACTTTGGGGGCCTGCGCCTTTTCCTTGCCTTTCTTCCCGCCTTGGGGAACTCAATGGTTGGACATCCCAAAGTTACCAGTAACCTGTATTGAACGACAGAGAAAAGAGTATTTTAGTCTTACCTGTTAAATCCTTTTCTCTTAGTCCATACAGGTTACTGGTCTCCCACCCTGCTTGGCGCTCCTGCGGCAGAACGTGGGGGTCCTTTCGGGTTCATGCTCACAGGAGTCTTCCTTTACCTTCTTACTACCTAGTCAATAGTAAGTCTTCAAATCTTACTGGTCGGGGATTGGCTAGCTGCAAGCTAAGGAGAGGAGGTAGGCTCCACCCAGCAGTCCCTTCTCCGAATTGTTCCTGCCTATTTAAAGGGGCTGATCGCCTACCCAAAGTTACCAGTAACCTGTATGGACTAAGAGAAAAGGATTTAACAGGTAAGACTAAAATCCTATTTTTGCTCATTTTTATTTATCCCTTCTGATGCAGATGGTTTGCTCAAAGGTTACTCCAGTTCTTCATTGTACATAAACCTTATTCATTCCTGTTGACTGTAACATGCAGTATTTGTATTCACATATGAACTATCAATATATTAAAATTGTATTCCTTTCATCCTTCCATGTAGAGTGAAGATGGCAAAGCATCTGTCAGAGATCGATTTAATGCAAGGCAGTTCATGTCCTGGTTGCATGATGTTGACGATAAATTTGATAAACTAAAAGTAAGTTATTTATTAATCTGCTTGGCCGCAATTTGGATAGTTGACACTAATGGGGAACTACGTCATAGGAAAAAGTGCCTTTTGATTATTGACAAAAGGACATACCTAGGTAATATTATTTCAAATGATGCATTGCAGTGCTGTTCTAATCGTAACATTACTATTCCTTTTAGAAAACTTTGCCTGTTAAAGTGGAAGTGCAACTTACAAATTGAAGTGGTGATGTCACTTTGGAACTTGTCTGCAGTACAAGCTCTACCACAGGCATCTAACTGTAATGCCGTCGGTCCCCCTGTGTCCTTGTATGCCCGCCCACCACATCCACACTTTTCCATTGCATTGTGTCTAAAGAGCTGCCCACATAAAAAGTAATGTTCTGCACTAAGTGCAGAATATTGCTTTTTATGGTGTATTAGTTGTCTGACTTGCTCCTTCATGCCGCTGTTTTGTGCAGGCAGCTGTTTAGACACACTTAAAAGAGGAAGAGGGGCAGGCGAATGACAGGGACAGCATTGCCAATCATGTTCTCTGCCTTGTCTGAGTGTAAAAAGTGTTTAATCAATTGGGAAGTGTTACAACAATTGAAACTAGCTTTTTTGACGTAAGAAGACTATTTTAAATGATTCTGTGGGAGGGGGGTTATGTTAGCTGATTGTGTGTGTGTGTGTGTGTGTGTGTGTGTGTGTGTGTGTGTGTTACTCATTTTATTTTGTTTTTTTTTTTGTTTTTTCTTAATTTTGGAAGTTGACCTTTCCTGTGGTTGTCTGAAGTTAAAGTGATAGTAATGTTTCACAAAAAAAGCAGCTCTGATTAATATTCATAGTATTTGGGCCATGGAGAGTGTTATTTCAAGTTGTAGTTCAAGAGTAATTGAATGAAAAAGTATCCTCCTCCTGCCCCTTTTACCTAGTGTAAGCCACCAAACCTCAGATGTGGATTCTGGTTTCTTGACCGGACAGGTCGCAGCAAGAAATAATCTTCTTACTGTGAGCATAAGGAAAACCCTGCTCCCCTTAACATGCTTCTCGGGTTTTTCCCTTATGCTAACTGAAGATTGTCCATTGCTGCGATCCATCCAGACAGTCTTGCTGCTCTGAGGTGAACAGTGTTACATCAGTAAAAGGGGCAGGAGGGTGATACTTTATCATTTAATTACCCTTGAATTACTACTAGGACAGTATTGAAATAACACTCTCCACAGCCCAAATACTATGAAGACTAATTGGAGCTGCTCTTTTTTTTTTTTTTTTTTTTTTTTTGAAACATTACTATCCCTTTAAGCATGTGGAATAACACTAGTAGGTGTTTCAATAAAAATATTTATAATGTTATGTTTTGTTTGTTTTTTAATGTCTTAGTTGATTATCTCTTTAAAGGGATAGTAATGTTTCATAATAAAAGCAGCTATAATTAATCATCATAGTATTTGGACTTTAAAGAGTGTTATTTCAATACTGTCAGAGTTATAGTTCAAGAGTAATTCAATGACAAAGTGTCCTCCTCCCGCCCCTTTTACTGATGTAACACTGCTCAGCAGAAGGGAGGTGCCCAGGTAGACTGCAGAGAGGGACAATCTTCAATTAAGATAAGGAAAAAGGTGTAAAGCTTGTCAAGGGGGGCAGGGCTTTCATTGTTCTGATAGGAAGAATATTGTCCCTTGCTGTTATCTGTCTGGTCTATGGACTGCATTCCACACGTGAGAAGAGATTGCTTACACTAGGTAAAAGGGGCGGGAGGGGGAAACTGATTGTGAATATCTCGCAAATCATAAAGGTTTGAGAGATTAGACTTATATCGTTCTTCATGTTTTTTTAATGCCTACAAAATAAAACAAAGATAAAACGAAGTATTACTATCCCTTTAACACCTTAAGGATGTTAATGACCCATGACATACATATACGTCAAGGAATTCAGGGGTCCACAAGAGGCTGCACACCATTCGGGCACCTCTGATTCCTACTCAAGAAAGGAGAAAAAAAAATACCCTGTGGTTCTTAAGTGCCAGCCACGCGGCTGGTCCTTAAGGGGTTACGTACCAGAGAGTGGTGTTGCTTAATATTTTGGCACTTAGAGGTTTAATAACTAACCCTGAAATCCTCAGTATTAACTGGTAATGGAGATATCACTGCATGAGCCCAGCCCCTATCTGGCAGTATTATTCTGCTTGCATTGCAGTAGGTTGCATCATCCTCCTATGTCCATGTCCTGTCGATAGTCAAGAGTCATCGGTGTCCTCCTCTTCCTCCTGAATGTTCTCCAGCTCCCCACTTTTCCTTTACAGTTCACATTTCTAAATATATTACCTCATGGGTCCCAGGATGGTGGTTACCTCCCTGGCACTCAGGAGGTTTTAAATGACATGTCTGAAAACCTGATATAGAGGGGCAAATAATAACTTCCAAATCTCTGAGGTTCTGTGGCACCTAAATCTGCTCTCTTACTCCTCCCTAGTGTCCATGTCCTGCTCTTAAGCTGCCACTAGGAGCTGTGTTGGTTTGGGAGTCTGAGGTTTTAGTTAGAGAAGCAGGCAGTTCTCCTCAGTGAAGAAGGAGTGAGGAAGAGGCTGGCAGGCAGGAGCCGAGGCTGTGGATGCAGTAGAAGGCTGGAGCTCTGGGGGCCAGGAAAATAATAAGAGGGGACCAGTCATATATTTTTTGTCACTTTGAATTCAGGTTTTCAGAGATGCTAGCTTTAACCTCTTAGGTGCCTGTGAGGTGCCCAATGCATTGTGCTGCAATGTACCAAGCTCTACCCCGGAACACAATAAGTTAATTTATTTATAAATGTGAACTGTCAAAGGACTAATGGGGAGTGGGTAGACAGAGGAGCAGAGGGACAAGGAGGAGGAGTAGAAGGACATGGACACTGAGAGGAGAATGATGCCAGCTGCTGCACTGACAACAAGGTAATGAAGCACATGTATGATACCCAGAACCTGTTAAATATGAAGGGATTGGTTATTAACTATTTAAGTGCCAGAGAAGCACCACCACCACCACCTTAAAATGCACTTAAAGTGGAACTAGCACCCCACAAAAAGTTTCCCCCGAAGAATGACCCATCTGGTGATTAGCTGCTCAGTAGTGCTAGTCGCCAGAATTATACCTCCTTATAGAGAAATTCTGCTGCTCCCGGGACTGACAGCCAGGAAACAGCGCAGACATCTTTGCATAGTGACGTCTGCCCAATCTGCTCTAGGAGGTGTTTCTAGGTACCGGAAGGTACTGTCAGGGACCGAAAGCGCAGGCGAGCAGATGCCTCTATGCAAAGATGTCTGCGCTGTTTCCTGGCAGTCAGTCCTTGGAGCAGTTTCGCTTTAAAAGGGTTAATGAATAAAGTAATTAAAAAAAAAAAAAAAACACCTTTTTATTGAAACACCTGTCTCTGAGCATGCTGGACTTCACATGACCTTAGCAACCAAGTTACATTTCCAAAATTTAAAAGAAAAATAAAGAAAACAGTGCATCTTTGATTGGAAAAGTGTAAAGTAAACTTTTAATTCATTGGCAAAAGTTTTCTTTAAGTGTTGGGTGCACTTTAAAGTGGAACTAACTACGCTAAGAAACTTTGTTTATAATAATTCCCCATCTGGAGACTAGCCGCTTAGTAGTGCTAGTCGCCAGAATTATTACCTCTTTATGGAGAAATATGCAGTCATCCTCGGCTGACAGGCAGGACGGAGCGCGGACATCTTGCCCTAGTGACGTCCGCACGCCTGCGCTGCCAGTCCCTTCCGGAGCCGAATGGCTCCTAGCAATGCCTCCTACAGCTGCCTGGGACTGACAGAGCAGGCGCGTGGACTCCTCTAGGGCAAGATGTCCGCGCTCCATCCTGCCTGTCAGCCGAGGATGACTACATATTTCTCCATAAAGAGGTAATAATTCTGGTGACAAGCTCTACCAAGCAGCTAGTCACCAGATAGGGAATTATTGCAAACAAAGTTTCTCGCGGTGTTAGTTCCGCTTTAATTTGTTATCTATACTCCTACTGTTGCAACTCCCTCCCTCTTCAAACCTTCCTTACATGCCACAGTATGGTGGTTGTGTGTGTTGGGTAAGGACTCTGTAGTGGGTCCTGAAGTGCACTACAAATTTAGTCCCTAGAACCCACCCCACAGCAGCTCAGGATTTCAGTAACTGTGTGATTTATTTGCAGACATGTCTTCTAATGAGGCAGCAACATGAAGCAGCAGCACTGAATGCTGTTCAGAGGTTAGAGTGGCAGCTCAAGCTACAGGAACTCGATCCAGCCACCTACAAGTCTGTTACCATCTACGAAATCCAAGAATTCTATGTCCCACTGGTGGAGGTCAATGATGACTTTGAATTGACACCTATATGACACTGTTATGTTCTGCAGCTATTTCAAAGACTTCCTATCTAAGCAAAGCTGCAGATGTGGGATCATAGAGAAGTTACAGTCAGAGGTTGTCTCTGATGAACATAAGCACTATTTATCTAAGGAAGAGAGAAGGTCAAGAAAGTAATGCAGCACAGAGCCTTCAGGTCTTTTAATGATTCTGCAGCCTGGGATGTACGAATGCAGATTAATTTCCCTGTAGGACTATTTGTTTTTCTTATATGAGCAGAAACAGAAGAAAAAGAACCATATTTTGTTATGTAGCTTGCTGGCCTTTTTCTCTGCCAGATAGGGCTTTTTTCATTTGTGTTGCTGGCAGTGGACAGGTCAAAATTAGGCGTCCGTTTTAAGATGGCAGCGCAGGAAGCTGCACATGTAATGTAAGGAACTCGTAGATTATTACTGAAGATAAACGTCATAGTTGTCCACTTTGCTATTGGGAGTGAAAACAGGTAGTTGTACTAAGAAGAAAGCTACTCCATAGAGCAAAACTGAAAAACCTGTTATTCTCTCTGATTTTAAATGTGACTTTAACCTGTTGAGTGCCAGAGGAGTACACGTTCCGTACCACTCTGGCATTCAAAGGGTTTAACCCCTTTAATGCTCATTAGGTTGCGTTGGGGTTCTTTCTAACATTCCAGCTGTTTAACCCTTTGAGTGCTAGAGAAGTATCCCATGCTATGCTTTGGACACCTCTCTGGCACTCAAAGGGTTAAAGCCACATTTAAATGGATTTGAAAAATCCGAACACATTTTTTTTTTTAGATCTTCTATGGTGCCGTTGGTTTGTTCCATTTCTCTTAGTACATCAGCCTCAATAACTCTTGCACCCTGTTCTGTTTATGAGCAAATTGAAATAACCCTCCATGAGCCAGAAGGCTGTGCAACTTGTTGCACACCCCTGTAGCTCACAAAGAGTTAAGCCACTCAGTGCCATAGCAATCTAAAGAAAAGCATGCAACAAAATTCTTACCCCTAAGACGTCATACACCGTAAAAGACTAATGTATTAAAAACAATCCTGTAAATCGGTTGCTTTGTAGGAAGATCGACAGGTGGAATTTGAACAGATGTAATATTGTATTATTTTAAATAACTTATTTTATATATAAATATATATATAATGTGCATTTGTACATAATATTGTAATTAATGAACAAAAACTGTACAAAGCTAGATATTTTATGTGTAAACTGTTTTATGTCAGAGGTTTTAATGGACCAAAGTTGTCTTTTTTTGTTTGTTTGTTTGTTTTATTTTTATTATTGTAAAGTGTTGTATGTGTCAATGTTTTTCAAGTTAGGCATGATCATGACCTGCAAAGGTTTGTGACTGCTAGGTATTGCATGTTCCACTCAGTTTAACTCTCCTACTACAAAGACTATACTACTATTTAATTAAAGGAACACGAGCACCTCCTAATAAAATACCCACAGTTATCTTTAACTGGGCAGAAAAGAACAATGGTCGTTATGAATATTTTTTTCAAATTATGCTTTCATTTTTAGCGTATTATCTTGTGCATGGTGATAGACATGATCTTTGTTGCAGGACTCCAGGACCTCAGCCTCCTGCCACTGAAGGATTTCTAAAAAGAATGTGGTTCTGCAGGCCTGCAAAATGGATCATGCATGCTTCCATGAACTTGATATCTGCTACTACTTAACAATTTAAAGCGGAACTGGCGCCCAAAATAAAGCCCCCCCTTCATAATTAGTCATATAGCTATAAGCTTAGAAACAGTACTATTATCCAGCATAAGTATAGTTTTATTAAGAAATCCTACGTCTTCTGAGACTGATAGCCAGGCATCAGCACAGACATCTTAGCTTAGAGACATCTCCACACCTGCGCTGTCCATCCCAGTCTCTTCTAGGAGGCGTTGCATTGTACCTTAACCACCCAGGACTGTCATGGAATTCTGGGCTCCCCGCGCTACTGCACGCCGTTCGGGAACTCAGAACCAGACACAAAAAAAAAATGTCCGTGGTTCTTAAATGCCAGCCGTGTGCGCATGCGACCAGTCCTTAAGGGGTTAAGGTAGCAGGAAGGCACTGACAGCACAGGTGTCTCTAAAGGAAGAAGCCTGGCTGCCAGTCTCAGAAGAAGTAGGATTAATAACTCTGTACTTACGCTGGATAATACTACTGTTATTGGGGGGACTATATTCGGTATGATAGTTACACTTTTAAGTGCCAGAGAGGTATCAAATACAGTGCAACGCAAAGGTTATTAACAAACTAATGAACTAATCCATGTAGACTTGTTTCACAGTGGCCATTAAAGAGCAACTTTCATCTAAAATAAGAATTTTACAATAGGTTTTAATCATCAACACAACATTAACGCTATGTGTGGTTTTTTGCAACTCCCTTAGTAGTAGAGATATTTACCCTTCAAAATCAGGCACTTCCACGTTCTGCTGGACCCTGTATGTCCCGCATGACTCCTCAGGATTTCTGAGCTGCCCCAGGGAGCGCGTTCATGCCCCCCTTCGTAGCTGTATTTCTGTGGGCTAACGTTACAGCAAAATCTGTTTACAATGCTACTGAGCTTGCAACGTGGAAGTGCCTGATTTTGAAGGGTAAATATCTCCACTACTAGGTGAGTTGCAAAAAAAAAAAAAAACACACACAGCGCTAATGTTGTATTAAGGATTAAAACTCATGGTAACATTTTTATTTCAGGTGAAAATTCCGCTTTAAGATTTTCCATCCTGATTAAGGTAAGTGGGGGTTATTGTTAGGTGTTGGTGTTCCTGTAATAGTTACAGAAAAAACATTTTATGTTAGCCTGCTGCCGGTAACCTTTTATCTATTACAGATTATTTTTTTGTTTAAATCTTTAAAAAACAAACAAAAAAGAGATACTTGTAAGACATTGGACTCAAATGAGCCTATTTTTAAAAAAGACACCTTTGAATGAAATTCTAAAATTGTAAATGGTCTATTTTAATATTTACTTAAAATTTGTATATATATCTGTAAATATGTTGTTTAATAAATTTTATTGGTCATGTTCAGAAAGCATGTGAGTTACTCATTGTGAACTCATTTTAGCATTTTCTAATTGTTTAGCCCTTGATCTATAGATGACATCTGACATTCCTCTAGTTAAACTTTTAAAACAATATAAATATATATATATATATATATATATATATGCAGAGCAAAGAAAAAAGGAGACGTTCACATAGCTAACACACCATGATATATATATATACACACCAGAAATAAGAGCCCAAGTGAATAAAATATGTCATGCAGCAAGAAACGAGGGGAATCTCCCAAGTCCTGTGTTGCTCCATACATTTTTAAACACCTCCCCACATTCTTTTCGGCTTGCTGGCTTTTTTTTTTTTTTTTTTTTCTCCTTTCCTTCTTCTCTTCATACTTATTATGCAGCTCACTGTTCTTAAATCTGGTGGCAGCAGGAAGCAAGTTTCAGCTGAGGGCAGTGAAGGAAGGTATGACAAAGTCTGCAGTATCCTAAGTGGGATCAAGTTTCAGAAGGCCCAGCCTATCCAGAAAAACACCCGTTCAACATTATTGACAAAGCAGTTGGGTGATTCTTGATTAATATCCTACTGCTGATAACTATTCAGTATTTTCAGTTTATGTATTATAGTCTGTGTCACAGCATGGAAAAAGAAAAAACTCCCATTGCTAGCTCACCATATCATCTGAAGTATACAATGAAAACCAAAGTGAAGAAAATATAGATAGCCGCAAGGAATAAGAAGGTTGTCCATGCCCTCAGAAATTAGGCCGAGGCCTAAGGGGTACCTTGACAGGGTAAGCGAGCTTAGACATACTTTGGCCAAAATATGCAACATAATCCTCATGTTTACTAACATAGTGATATGATATTTGCTCAATACACAGTGAATTTTAGAAAACTTGTATAGAGGAGCGCAGGTTTGCTTTTTTCTGTCTGTCACAGCATGGCATCTTTGCCTTTGGTGCCAGAGTGGTGTCGGGAACTTTGCTTTGTGGTGCTTTGGAGGGGAGGGTTCATAGATGGAGGGTACTTTTCGGCTTCCAAAACTAATCATCAGCTAGGTATATTTTTCCTCCTTACTATAGAAGCACATTAGCCAAAATTTTGCAAGTTTAAAAAAAAGTAAAAAAAAACAAAAAAAAAAAAAAACCTTGCCACTCATGATAACATAATGTGCCAAAAGCTCAGATTAAGAAACACTTGGGGGGGGGGGGGCATGATGAGTTGCAACTGAGCATGTGCATGTCAAACAACATGGGCAGAGGGAGCATCTGAGCCAAGACAAAATAGCATTGTGGCATCTCTCTCTTTCTGGAGGTCAGTGCAGTGCTGCAAAAAAAGTAAGCTATGCTCTTGCCTTATATATTCTACACTTTAAAAATATGGGATTGGGGTAGTTTGACTGCTATATGAATAAAACTGCTAGTTTGTAAAGTGACAGTTCCAGTTTGTTTAATATGCGAGCTAATCACATTTCACAGATTGAATTACCTGCTTCATCAAGAGACCTACACATTGGGCTGCCACAGCAGCTTCAAAACATGTTGTGATCAGGAGGAAGACACTTGCACACTTTGATTTCTGTTCCATATTGTGCCATTTTGCAAGTAATTTATTTTTTTCATAGCTCTGTGAGCTTGAACAGGAGTCAAAATGTATCTTCATTAAACCAGGGTTAGTCACAAGTTTTGGACTACAACACCCATCATCTATAGCCAGCCAAAAGTAAAACACCGGGAAATCTATAGGATCCAAGGGGACTGGGAAGAGGAACAGATTTTAGATGTGATATAAAAGTGAAAAGAGAAGGCCAAGAGAAAGAAAAGGAAATCTGGCTGATATAAAGACTCATGGAGTATAATTATTGCGTCAAACGTTTCAAATATTAAACTTCTGAAATCATGGTTACGCTGTATACTGTATTGTCAGTGACGTCTTTATATTTCAAATATTTCATACAGTACACTTGTTCAATCAATAGGTTGTGCTGTTGAGTCCAACATATCATACTCTGGATGACTTCACTGTTTGTGCTTCAAAGTTCTGCTGCTAAAAGGAAAGTCATTTTGTAATTGTACTTTTCTAGCTATTTCATTTTTCCAGTAAATTCTGTTTATCCATAGCTCATAGCCCAGGAGGAGATGCTCTAAGGTTCAATATAATGGAGAATGGCTGGTAATGTGTGGAGATCACTTTGCCATGGAGAATACAATACACTTTGCCATATGCACAAAATATTAGGAATGCAAGGGAAGGGGGGAGACTTTGATCATTAGCATATGAAGTTAGCAATGCGTTAGAGAGGGCAAGTAAGAGGGGGGAAGCAAAGAGGATGTTCTCACCATTGCACTTCAGCACCAAGAACAACACCAGCCTTCCCTTGACCTTCTGAGTGCCATAGAGATTGCTATGCAATGTGTTGCACACCCCTGTGGTACTCAAAGGTTTATTACAGTTCCATATCCCGCTTAACAGCTGATTCAAGTATGCAGAAAACCCGAAAATCGGCTGTTACATCTAAAGGCTGACATGCCAGTTATGTGTATACCTGAACCAGCAGATAAGTTGTTGCATGTACACAGTGGACTATCTGCTTATTAGCTGATTCATGTAAACATAAGACTGCCATGCTCCACAAGGCAATCTGAGTGCATATAAACACAGCAATGGCTCGTTAACCCCTTAACGACCGGCCGATTGTCGCGGCAACGCGACTGAAGGACCACACAACATTTTTTTTTTTTCTTTTTCTGGTTCCCGACTCCCCAAATGGCGTGCATCAGCAGGGGGAGCTCGGAACTCTGTGACTGTCATAGTACATCAGTGGGTCGTTCAGTCAGATCGACCCTTGACGTACTATGACCGTCAAGGGTCGTTAAGGGGTTAAGCTACATTTCACTTATGTCCAATGTGGAACACAGGAACCATGGTGTAAAATCCCCCTCCTCTAGGGAAAAGGGCACATCAAAACAGGAAGGGTCTTTTAATTGGAGACTCCCCTCTTCCCTCCACTAAATTATTGCTGGTCTCTTCGTTTGTTTTAGATTTCTTCTCTTTTTTTTTTTTTTAAATAAGCTTTTTATTGAAATTTTCGAAGTACAAATACAAGCATACTAGCAAGATGATGACATGAGACATCATAAACAATAATTAATATGAAAGAGAAGTCAACACCAGTGTGTTAGGTATACAGCATGGAGATTCTTTCCCACAATAGAAAGATACCTCTCACACTGACTGATCCAGCAAATCCAAGAAGAAAACTGGGAAGGGTACAATGTATGATTAAATAATGAACATTTTGTGTGGAGTGCTGCAACCTCTAGGGTACCCAGCAAGACCATCCCGACAATTTATGTCCTAATTAGAAACTCAAAAAAAAAAAAAAAAACAACACAAAACATAGAACAAAAGACAGGAAACAGGCGCAGAGATATCCCTAGGTAAAAGAATACCTAAAAACGTAACCCTTTGAGTGCCAGAGGGATGCGCAACAAGCATAGAGATATCCCTAGGTAAACGAATACCTAAAAACGTAACCCTTTGAGTGCCAGAGGGGTGCGCAACACATTGCTTTGCAATGCATTGTGTACCTCTCTGGCACACAAAGGGTTAAGATGACGAGTGGACCATTGTAATGGGCATAAAAATGGTAGAGGAGGAGGGGGCCGCCGAGAAAGCCACATTGCCTCAGACTTACCAAAATGAATCGTAAAACCTGCCACCCTGCGGAAGTCCTTAAAAACATGCATAATGGAAGGAAGAGCGGAGTGTTGGTTACGGATAAATAGTAGTAGATCGTCTGCAAATGCAGCAAGTTTGTTTTCCACAGCTCCCACTCTAATACCCTGAAAGTCTGGTAATGCCAATAACGTACGAAGAAGAGGATCCAGTGCTAGATTGAAAAGAAGTGGAGAGAGGGGGCAACCCTGTCTAGTACCCCTGAAACGCTGAAAAAGAGAGGAGTGGATAGAGTTAGTAGAAATTGTGGCTTTAGGTTTAGAGGGAAGGAGGACAGCGCAAATAATCTCCTCTAAGTGTAGTAATGAATAATAATACATATAATAAATGAGCTTTGTTGGAATCAGATAACTGTAATATATGTAATGATATAACAAAATATCAATATGATAAAATGAATAAATAATACACCTTTAATATTTATCATTCAATAGAATAAAATGAAGTAGAGATAACATAAAAACTAAATAACAAAATAGAGATTCCGGTGTTTAAAATCACCACATAAATCAATTCGAATAATATCGTTGTGTGAGCCGATCTATTAAAAATAGAGCTCTCAAGCCAGTGGTTCTATTTAGACTGTGAGGATCTATGGGTAGTCCGTATAGTCTGGAGGTGAAGCGTAGGGTATATATGTGGAGAAATATATATATGGGTGTCAGGAATGGCGGTGTGTGAATGGTATAAATCGGAGGCTTACTAGAACATAGTGAGTCAAGGCAATATGTATAACATTCTAAAGCCCATGGATGTCTGCTTACTAGACCTCCGGTGTACGTCAGCGTCAATACAGCCTTAGTGCTCGATCTGTGTCCTCGCCTTCTATACCCGTCACCCGATACAGCTGGATTAGTATCCACTCCTTCCAACTCCTCCACGTCTTCCTTTAGTCCCGGACTCGCAGACTCCCTCCAGCTCGAGAAGAAGGCGCAGTTTAGCGCCGAAACGCGTAAGCAGATACGTATTGAGAAGAGACGCCAAGACTGACATCTTTCTGAGATTTCAAACATATCTTACATCGCAACCAATTTTGGAGAAAAGGAGGAGGGAGTCTGCGAGTCCGGGACTAAAGGAAGACGTGGAGGAGTTGGAAGGAGTGGATACTAATCCAGCTGTATCGGGTGACGGGTATAGAAGGCGAGGACACAGATCGAGCACTAAGGCTGTATTGACGCTGACGTACACAGGAGGTCTAGTAAGCAGACATCCATGGGCTTTAGAATGTTATACATATTGCCTTGACTCACTGTGTTCTAGTAAGCCTCCGATTTATACCATTCACACACCGCCATTCCTGACACCCATATATATATTTCTCCACATATATACCCTACGCTTCACCTCTAGACTATACGGACTACCCATAGATCCTCACAGTCTAAATAGAACCACTGGCTTGAGAGCTCTATTTTTAATAGATCGGCTCACACAACGATATTATTCGAATTGATTTATGTGGTGATTTTATACACTGGATCTCTATTTTGTTATTTAGTTTTTATGTTATCTCTACTTCATTTTATTCTATTGAATGATAAATATTAAAGGTGTATTATTTATTCATTTTATCATATTGATATTTTGTTATATCATTACATATATTACAGTTATCTGATTCCAACAAAGCTCATTTATTATATGTATTATTATTCATTACTACACTTAGAGGAGATTATTTGCGCTGTCCTCCTTCCCTCTATTTTCTCTTCTTTTTCATGTGCACTATGGACCTTCAATGAAAATTGGACCCACGTGACTGGAAATTAAGGACATGCTGCATAGGATAGGGAATTTTGATCTCAATTATATTTATTATAATTTTATGGTTGTAAATATTGTTCTCTCTGTTTTTTTATAAACAGACAGATTGTGCCATTCAATATTGATATTATCCACTAGAGATCTTGCCCCTGTCCCATCCCACCCACGGAGTTAACCGATTCCTTTTGAGCGTATTGTCTATTATATTCTTTTCGCTTTAGGTTTAGAATAGAACTGTCCAATTAGAGCACAGATAAGAGACCAAAGCCCTGGATTTCCAAAACCTGGAACAGATAAGGCCAAGGAATTTTGTCAAAAGCCTTCTCTGCGTCAAGGTTTATAAGTAGATTATTATTGCAAGGGAAATCCGCGGATTTAATAAGGGAGGCTATTGCAGTATGGATACTAGTCACCGAGTATCGACCTGGAATAAAGCCTGTCTGTTCTGGCGTAATGAGCCGGGGCAGTAATTGATTGAGTCTATTCGCCATAACCTTACTGAGGATCTTATAATCCATATTTAAAAGCAATATCGGCTGATAGGATTCAACTTGGATAGGATCCTTCCCAGGCTTAGGTAGTAGGATAATCCTAGCAAGGGTGAAAAAGGAGATCATGACATGCGAATCGAGTATAGTATTATAAAGAGATAACAACATGGGAGAATTGTCCTCCCGCAAGATTTTATAGAACTCAGCCGGAAGACCATCCGGTCCTGGAGATTTGGCATTATGTAAGGATTTAAGCACCAGCTCTAATTCTACAGCAGTGATGGGACCCTCCAAAAGCATGCGCTGATCATTCATAAGCGCAGGTAAAGAAAGACGCTGCAAAAACTCCGACCTAGGAAGAAGTTCTACTTCAACTTTCTAAGGTAAATACAGATAAATCAATGGGACCAGATGGGATACACCCAAAGTTATTAAAAGTACTTAAGTGTGTTCTGGTATAATCTTTAACAGAATTATTCAATCAGTCACTATCGACAGGAGTAGTTCCAGAAGATTGGAAGGTAACAAATGTAGTACCGCTTCACAAAAAAGGTAGCAGTGAAGAGTATGGTAACTATAGACCAGTAAGTCTTACATCACTAGTGGGAATATTAATGGAGACTATGCTAAAGGAAAGAATTGTTGAATATCTGAATCTGAATGACTTGCAAGATACCAAACCGCATGGGTTTACAGCAGGGAGATCTTGTCAAACTAACCTCATAGATTTTTTTGACTAGGTAACTAAAATAATAGACCAAGGGGGAACCATAAAAATCCAAAGGAAAAATATACTATTAAGGGTACTGTGCTGTCAGAGAAAACAGAGGAAAGGGATTTAGGAGTAATTATTTCTTATGACTTAAAGGAAGACAGGCAATTTAATAAAGCAGTGGGGAATGCAAGCAGGGTGCTGGGTTGTATAGCTAGGGGCATTAGTAGCAGAAAAAGGGAAGTGGTTATGCCACTCTACAGATCTCTATTCAACAAAGTGCAGGATGGAGACACATTTCAAAGGAGTAAAATGTTAGGACAAGAGGGCATAGTCTAAAACTAGAGGGACACAGGTTTAGACATAATGGTAGAAGTTAATACAGTGAAAGAATTTAAGCATGCATGTGATAGGCATAAAGCTGTCCTTAAAGGGATAGTAATACTTCATGTTAACTTTATTTTATTTTGTAGGCATTAAAAAAACATGAAGAATGATATAAGTCTTATCTCTCAAACCTTTATGGTTTATAAGATATTCACAAGCAAAGTTTCCCCCTCCCGCCCCTTTTACCTAGTGTAAGAAATCTCTTCTCAGATGTGGAATGCAGTCTATAGACCAGACAGATAACAGAAGGGGACACTCTTATTCCTATGAAAACAATGAAATCCCTGCCCCCCTTGACAAGCTTTTCAGGTTTTTCCCTTATCTTAATTGAAGATTGTCCCTCTCTGCAGTCTACCTGGGCACCTCCCTTCTGCTGTGGCTGAACAGTGTGACATCAGTAAAAGGGGCGGGAGGGGGACACTTTGTCATTGAATTACTCTGGAACTACAACTCTGACAGAATTGAAATAACACTCTCCAAAGTCCAAATACTATGATGATTAATTAGACATGCTTTTATTATGAAACATTACTATCCCTTTAACATAAGAAAAGCCCAAGAACCAAAAAAGGTTTGAGGTTTTAATAGCAGGAAAATGGGCAGACTAGATGGGCCGAATGGTTCTTATCTGCCATCAGATTCTATGTTTCTATGTATTATGTCAGTTACTGATGTAAATATAATTACCTTAGCAGACCTGTGTTACCATAATTAAGTCTCAGTAAGATTGGGGGTTTTGTGAATCTTATCTTAAAGGGATAGTAATACCTAAAATGTAAAAAAAATATGTTGTAGGGTTTATCCCCCTGAGTAAAACAAGAGTACCCCCACTGCTGAAAGGTGTTTCATTCAAAAGTTATTAATTTTCAAAGTTGAATTTTTTAGGTGCAATATCACAGTGGCCTGAAATTTTACAGTGGCGCTGTTGCTACACCATCCTATGGAGATTTATGGTCCTGAGACCAGAGCTGTACATAGGATCGTGTAGCAACAGCGCCACTGTACAATTTCAGGCCACTGTGATATTCCACCTAAAAAATTCAACTTTGAAAATTAATAACTTTTGAATGAAACATCTTTCAGCAGTGGGAGTACTCTTGTTTTACTCAGGGGGATAAACCCTACAACATATTTTTTTTTACATTTTAGGTATTACTATCCCTTTAAGTGTGCTCACAGACATATATAAACCCTGTGTGTGTCCTAATAAAGGAGTTCCTGTTTTTACTTCAAACATTATGTGTCATCTGATATTCTTGGGGAAAAGGTGTTAGCAGACCAAATCTTCGAGATCTGGCTTAGATCGGTGGTTTGGTCGCTGGGAAGAAGCTGTTCGGATGGGTGTGCCCAGTCAGGACACAAGAGACCCGTCACATTGGTGGCAAGCGGTTGCATCTGCTTCTTCCATTTTGAAAAGAATCCAAACCACAACGGAGAAGTTAAATTGTTCCCTGGCGAGGAAGAGCCAACAGAGAGCCATGGAGATCGAATGGCTGTCGCGGACCCCCTGGATACAAGGCGGTGTTGAGAGGAGCAGAAGAAGGGTATTGCAACAGAGTGCAGAGAAGGCTGGCAGTCTACGGATCCATCCCCTCTTAGGCAGCCGTCCAAGTAACGAGGACTGAGGTGCGGAAACAGACTACCCAGTAAAAGGAGATTCGGATGGCGGAAATGCTGGGATTGGATACTTCTGATGTGGGACTTTGAACGCAGAGTTGAAGTCGCCCTCGATGTGATAGAAGGGCTAGTTCCAGAGGAGAAGTGCCTGGAACGGAGAGCCATGATTAGGCTGGAGATGAGGGAAGATGCCTTCAAGGAGTGGTACAGACACCGAGGCAAAGTTCTGCCCCCCCCAGAACAGAGCTTCGGGGACCAGGTCAAGTTGCGCTCCAGGTCCTTGGGGATCAACCCAAAAACAAAGAGGCAACTGAGTTGTGGATACTACTGGGTAAAGAGAGGGAACTCCAGGCACAATATCGGGCATTACATTAGTTTGCAAACCAGAAGCAGTGGAGCTTGGGGACCCACTATTCCACAGAAAATGATGACCTCGGCAGTCACGGCCTATTAGGAGAGGTGTTTGCGGAAACAGAAGACTTTGGTATTCCTGAGGGGTATAGCTTCTGGGATATCCAGGCCAAGAGGCAGGAGAAATTGGCACCCTTGGAGGTACTAGCCCTGGAGCCGGATCTCGAGTGGCTAGTGTACGAGGAGTGGTAACTCGAGGTGGACTATCTAGAATTGTTTGAGAATAACCTCTCCCTGCCACTGAAGTCCATGGAAGCAGGAGACAAGACACCTGAAACCGACGGTGCAGATGGGACCGTGGTCTCTGTACCTAGAGAGCAGGAAGGCTGGGTGGCAGACTCAGACCTGCAACACCCAGGGCAAGAGGCCCTAGCCACGGTACCATCTACCCTAAAACCAGCTCCAGAAATAGCAGATCGGATAGACAGGTCCTGGGAAGACATCAAGCCAGGAGGTGGGGATGGGACCAAGGTCTCCACACCTGCCCCACATGGATGCGGGGCAGTTGACCCAGATTCTCAATCCCTTAATGAAGGAGTTGCAGCTGGTCTGGCACCCTCCCCCCCCCCAGCAACTGGATGTACATAATCAGGGGGAGCCGGAGGAGACATTCCGAGCTCTGCTAGGCCTCGGACAGCAGAAGGCTCCAGAGCATGTGGAGCTGCCTGATGTTAGTGGTGCAGTGGATGTGGCTGCAGTTCCACTGGCACCACCCCAGCAGAAGAGCTGGCTATGGGGCAGACCACCACTGGCCTCTGCCCATCAAGTACCGAGGGCCATGTGAGTGGGAGAAATCCACTGAAGCTCTGGCAGCCAGTACCACGACAGTTCCTGAAGAAAAGGATTGTACAGATCCAGCCCTGGGGGACAGTTGCCCAGTACAAGTGGAGGAGACTGTGGTCACCCCCTGGGTTCCCCGGGAATGCTGGACAGCCGGCCCAGAGCCAAGTGGGCCTGTGCCTTTTGTTGATTGTGGGTGGGGAATTGGAGAAAGACTTGTGCCTGCTGAGAGGCCTGACAAGGCTGGGGGCAGAGATTGTGGTATGGAGGCTGGAAAGGGACAGCCGTATGGCCCAGATGATGTAAACCCCTTGGCACTCCTTTTAGGGGTACCAGAGACTCCAACCCACCCAGTACATGTCAGAGGTTCCCCATGCCTGCTGAAGGAGCTAAAACTGCTGACCTACTGAGGAGGAGTGGAGGCCAGCCTCTAACCCATGGACTATGGCCCGGGCCTCCACTAACCCGAGCCCACACTCCGACCGGGTTAGCCAGTTTGTCTTGAGATTCTGGAGGGCCTTCTGTGCACAACTAGGTATCCAACTTTCCTTCTCCTCGGCCTATCACCCGCAATCTAATGGGGCAGCGGAGAGGGCTAATCAGGCCTTGGAGCAATTCCTGCGGTGTTACATCTCAGACCATCAGAACAACTGTTCAACCTGCTACCTTGGACAGAGTTTGCTCATAACAGTGCTATCTCGAATTCTACCCAGCTCTCCCCTTTCATGGTGAATAATGGGTATCAACCCTCCATGATTCCAGATTTGTTCGCTCCCCAGGGGATCCCGGCATTGGAGGATAATTTCCAGCAAATCTGTTCCACATGGGTGCAGGTCCAAGAGTCGTTGCGACACTCACAACAATCCCAGGAGCTCCAGGCTAATCTTAAACGCCTACCCGCACCCTTCTACCAGGTCGGGGAGATGGTCTGGTTGTCCTCCAGAAATCTTCACCTTTGAGTGCCCTCTCAGAAACTGGCTCCCCGTTTTGTGGAGCCTTTCTGTATCCTCTGACGTGTGAACCCTGTGGCCTATGCCCTACACCTTCCTCCCAATATGCAGATACACAATGTGTTCCATGTCTCGCTGCCGCAACCTCTGGTATGTAATCATTTCACTACGGTCACTCCTCGACCTCATTTGGTGCCTGTTGATGGCAATGAGGAGTACGAGGTCCGATCCATAGTTGGCTCTCATAGGTTCCGAGGGAGTCTTCAATATTTGATCCATTGGAAGGGTTACGGTCCAGAAGTGCGCTCATGGGTTCCAGCTGCAGACGTGCATGTCCCCGCCCTCCTCCATGCTTTCCATGCACGCTGGTCCTGCCCCGCGGGGGAGGGGAACGTTGAGGGGGAGGTACTGTCAAGGTTTTGCTGAGCTGCTCCCATTCTGCCTATTGATTCTGCTGTCTGAGCTAATCTAGTGCTCTGTTATCCACTGCTGCTGTCTTCTGAGTTTCTGGCTCAGGCTGAATCAGCTGACCTCTCTGATTACTCCCCTGACTGTTATCAGCCAACCCTCTCAGCTTGCCTCACTTCCCCATTGTACTTGTGTTTGTTTGCTGACCTGTTGCTGCTGTGGATTTCCTGCTCTCCTGTTTGCTGTGTTCTAGACCCTTGGCTAGTTCCAGACTTTGCTGACGTCTGTGCTTCTGACCCTTGGCTTTTTTCCTGACATCCCAGACTTCTGGTTTCCTGACTCTGGCTCGGCTGAATACCTGTCTTGGTTCCTGACCATGGCGTGTTTCTTGGTTTATGCTCTTGGATCATGCTTCTGTTTTTGTTGCACTAATAAAGGTGTTTTGCATTTTACCTTTTTATAACCTGTCTGGTTCCTGGTCCCTAACAACGGTGAACCCATTAGGGTCACGCCAGGTCTGCCGGATTTGATCTGGGGGGAGAGGATATGTAACGGAACACCATCACTTGTGAACTAGGGACCCTTTTGGTTTGGGTGAGCCCGGACTGGGAGCGGCCATTTGGCCATACAGAAGCATGGGCCGAATCACAAAATGGAGAAGGTATCCGCTTGACTCCAAGGTGGTACGGGGCCTGAGACTCTATTACGTATTGGGGGTGGGGCATTGGCTACGTGGAACAGTATCTGGAGACTGGGAGTCAAATGTCCTATTGCCTCACCCATTTTGTGCTGTGTTATTGTTGATATGCAAAGTAGGTTTCCTGGGGTTATGTGTTTTCATTGGTTGCTTTGTGAAAACAGATTGTATTATGTCAGTTACTAATGTAAATGTAATTACCTTAGCAGACCTGATAGAAGGACTGTGTTTGTATTCTACTTTGTGTTACCGTAATTAAGTCTCAATAAGATTGGTGGTTGACTGTGTTCACAGACATATATATAAACCATGTGTGTGTCCAAATATATACACATCTGACTGCTGTATGATGCACAGTGGAACAAGACTGGTGTGTCCAACACTATTCTGTGAATACTTGTGGATAGGGCAACAATGGCTGGGTGTCAGACAGTGTATTTGCGGTTTTGTGACTATTAATAGAACAAGGCAGGAGTGTCAGACAGTGTATGTGTGGGTCTGTGATTACTACTAGAACAAGACTGGAGTGTCAGACAGTATATTTGTGGTTCTGTGACTACTAATAGAACAAGGCTGGGGTGTCAGACAGTTTTTTGTATAGGTCTGTGACTACTAGCACAACAAGGCTGGCGTGTCAGACAGTGTATGTGTGAGTTTTTGACTGCTAATAGAACAAGGCTAGGGTGTCAGACAGTTTTTTGTGTGGGTCTGTGACTGCTAGTAGAACAAGGGTTGGGTGTCAGACAGTGTAGGTCTATGACTGCTAGTAGAACAAGGCTGGGGTGTCAGACAGTGTAGGTGTGGGTCTATGACTGATAGTAGAACAAGGCTGGGGTGTCAGTGTAGGTGTGGGTCTATGACTGCTAGTAGAACAAGGCTGGGGTGTCAGACAGTGTACAGGTGGGTCTGTGACTAGTAGTAGAACAAGGCTGGGGTGTGTGCAAGTATGGGTCTGTGACTACTAGTAGAACAAGGCTGGAGTGTCAGACAGTGTACATGTGGGTCTGTAACTGCTAGCAGAACAAGGCTGGGGTGTCAGACAGTTCATGTGTGGGCCTGTGACTACTAGTAGAACAAGGCTGGGGTGTCAGACAGTGTACGTGTGGGTCTGTAACTGCTAGCAGAACAAGGCTGGGGTGTCAGACAGTGTACAGGTGGGTCTGTGACTAGTAGTAGAACAAGGCTGGGGTGTGTGCAAGTATGGGTCTGTGACTACTAGTAGAACAAGGCTGGAGTGTCAGACAGTGTACGTGTGGGTCTGTAACTGCTAGCAGAACAAGGCTGGGTGTCAGACAGTCAGGGCTGGTGCAAGGATTTTTGCCACCCTAGGCAAAACCTAATTTTGCCGCCCCCTTGGATCCAGCCCTTGTGTCCCACCCCTTTATACCACGCCCACTTAAGAATAACTGCATATTTATGTATTATACCTTTCAATATGCCCTTTATAATTTACATTAAAAATTCCAGTTTGCTTGTTAAGGGTGCCTTCAGTGAAAAAAAGATTGAGAATCATTGATCTAGAGGAACATTAAATGTAAAGGCAAAAAAAAAAAAATGATTGTCAACAAAAAGGGAAGGGAAGGCTGCACCTCCAAGTGCCAACCCCTGTCCGTTAGCAGAAAAGTAAATATACCCCCAAACAATATAGTGTATGACTTATACTGTTAACCATCAATTCAAGTGTTCAGAATTTTTCCACTGTAAAAGTGAATCAAATACTCTCTGCATATTCAAACAAGGACCTGCAACTTTATCAAACTTGACCTATAGTCTTGGCTTAGTCATAGACTGAGGATCTCTCTACATTTAAAGGCGAAAGCTATATCATCACTGGAGGATCTCTTCACAGTCTAAGGATATAAACAACTATTCTGGATACAATATTGGCTGAATTTTTGGATTATTATCTTACACAATTCATAGAAGCATTAAAGGGATAGTAATACCTAAAATGTAAAAAAAAATATGTTGTAGGGGTTATCCCCCTGAGTAAAACAAGAGTACTCCCACTGCTGAAAGATGTTTCATTCAAAAGTTATTAATTTTCAAAGTTGAATTTTTTAGGTGCAATATCACAGTGGCCTGAAATTGTAGAGTGGCGCTGTTGCTACACGATCCTATGGACAGCTCTGGTCTCAGGACCATAAATCTCCATAGGATGGTGTAGCAACAGCGCCACTCTACAATTTCAGGCCACTGTGATATTGCACCTAAAAAATTCAACTTTGAAAATTAATAACTTTTGAATGAAACATCTTTCAGCAGTGGGAGTACTCTTGTTTTACTCAGGGGGATAAACCCTACAACATATTTTTTTTTACATTTTAGGTATTACTATCCCTTTAAGTATATAAGTGTCTGTTGGATATATGTGATCAATGATTCAATCCTCCAGTGATGATATAGCTTTATCTCCTTTAAATCTAGAGAGATCCTCAGTCTATGGCTAAGCCAAGACCATAGGTCAAGTGGGATAAAGATGGATGTCCTTGTTTGTATACCAGATTCGCTTTTACAGTTAAAGAGTTCCGGACTTTTGATGGTTAACAGCATATATTTTGTTTAATATTCTATATTTGTTGTGGAGTTTTCTTTTCTTCCCTACATTTTTTTCTGCATCTATCCTTGCCAGGGCACACATATATTTCACTGGAACTTTTTCCAATCTTTCCTTTGATGTCTAAAACGTAGGACCCACTATTAGGAAGATTTATTGAAATCTAATATTTATCTATACATTATTGAAAGGGTGCTTGAATGTCCTCTTTATTTTAGTTTGATAATGTAACTTTACTTACCTACTCCGAACTGACAGTGACAATGTCCGATGTCCCTTAGGTCCAGCCACACGGAGCGGGCGCCTTTCTCCTCAGTCTGCAGGCAGCAGCAGCCGCCAAGGTGCATGCAGCTCTACTTTGCTGCGCGCCTGCACCCCCGGTAAATGTGCGCCCTAGACTGGCGCCTACCTCACCTATAGGTAGCATCGTCCCTGCAGACAGTGTAGGTGTGGGTCTATGACTGCTTGTAGAACAAGGCTTGGGTATCAGACAGTGTATGTGCGAGTCTGTGACTACTAGTAAAACAAGACTGGGGTGTCAGACAGTGTATGTGTGGATCTGTGACTACTAGTAGAACATGGCTGGGGTGTCAGACAGCGTATGTGTTAGTCTGTGACCACTAGTAGAACAAGTTTTGGGTGTCAGACAGTGTAGGTGTGGGTCTTTGACTGCTAGTAGAACAAGGCTTGGGCATCAGACAGTGTACATGTGGGTCTGTGACTACTAGTAGAACAAGGCTGGGGTGTCAGACAATGTAGGTGTGGGTCTTTGACTGCTAGTAGAACAAGGCTTGGGCGTCAGACAGTGTACATGTGGGTCTGTGACTACTAGTAGAACAAGACTGGGGTGTCAGGCAGTATAGGTGTGGGTCTATGACTGCTAGCAGAACAAGGCTTGAGCACCAGACAGTGTACATGTGGGTCTGTGACTACTAGTAGAACAAGGCTGGAGTGTCAGGCAGTGTAGGTGTGGGTCTATGACTGCTAGTAGAACAAAGCTTGGGTGTCAGACAGTGAAAGTGTGGGTCTGTGACTGCTGATAGAACAAGGCTGGGGTGGCAGACTGTGTATGTGCAGTTCTGTGACTACCAGTGGGCCCTTTATGTTCCAGCAGCATGGGGCCCCCTCACTGTTTGGGGGGGGGGTAAGCATTTGCCACTGCCTCCTCACTTAGTCTTGCAACATGCTGCACTGTGTTTGGAACATGGCACTGTGCCAGATGTGAAGTCATATCCTCAGTTAAACATTTATAATGTACATACATATACGTACAACTTATGTTTAAGTGTGCATGTATACTCATGTGCTTATCATCATTTCCGTGGGAATGCAGATGAATTTTGCCATGGGCTCTAGCCTCAGATTTTTGGAACCTAGCAATGCCCCTGGTTAATTTCATAATACAGATAATTAAAATACAATGAAGGGTGCAATGTTCAAAAAGTTGTGGTAAAATAAACTGTCAGTAATTTACTTTGTGAAGACAGTATGTCTTGATCCATCAGTTTTCAGATGTCTTACTGTCATTTTTTTTGTTCTCTCTTCTAGCACCTCTGTCAGTGGATAAAAGCAGTCTTAATTATGGTGTGGTTTAGTCTATCATCATATTGTAAAATGTACTCAAAACAAATCCGTTGTACTACCGACAAATCTAAATCTTCAATCCAACAAATTTACCTGACAAAAAAAAAAAAAAGATATGAAATCTAAAAAGTCATCTACTCAAAAGGGAAAGTGGTGAAATGATGTGGGATGAAATTAACAAGATGAATGTCATATTAAAGTTGGACAGGCTAATGACTGAAGTAAGCATATCAAGGTTTAGTAAAGTAAAAGTTGATGGATATATATATGGCTCATGCAGATCATGTTTGAGTAAGGAATGCAGTGATATGGGGATCTTGTATGAACTTCAGCCGTTTCCCCGTTAACATCCATTTCTTAAAGGGATAGAAACCCTTAATATGTAAAGATTATTCTATATAATAAATCGCTAATTTGTGTGTAACGCACGACATGCGCAGTAGACACTGCTGCGCGTGCTGCTGTCATGCGCAGTAGAGACTGCCCGCGCCGCGGCTGATCCAGAGCTGGTCGCTCCGAAGGAGCGTACAGCTCTGTATCAGCCGCGGCGCGGGCAGTCTCCACTGCGCGTGACTGCCCCGTGACCGGGTGACAGTGGCACTGTGGCCCGTGTAACGGGCTGTTCAACTAGTATATATATATATATATATATATATATATATATATATATATATATATATATAGATATATAAAATATATTGTACTGGGGTCCTGGGTTCAAATCCCACCAAGGACAACATCTGCAATGAGTTTGTATGTTCTCACTGTGTTTGCGTGGGTTTCCTCCGGGTACTCCGGTTTCCTCCCACACTCCAAAAACATACTGATAGGTGAATTTAGATTGTGAGCCCCAATGGGGACAGGAACCAATATGAGTGTAAAGCGCTGCGGAATCTGTGTGCGCTATATAAATAAAGGATTATTATTATTATTACTGTTTATATTTCTGAATAAAACAAGAGTACTCTCACTGCTGAGAGATGGTTTTATTTATCTCATATGCACTGTCAAAAATTGAACTTCCTCTTCTACCTTCTTGTATCTGTATGTCACCTATCCTATACTTAGATCGTAAGCTCTACATGGCAGAGACTTTCTATTCCAATGTGTCACAAAGTTCCCTTATGATTGTCAAACAACGAGAGTTGCTTTTTTCCCTTTGATGTTCACATAATTCACTATATTTAGTGTAAGCTGTGGAAACAAAAATCAACAATGTGAGTTTTGGCCACCAACACTGGTTGTTCCATGTACCGGGCCAGCTATAGAATAGCTGAGGTACAAAAGTGGGTTTGTCACTCATTTTTTTCCCCCTTACTGTCTGTTTTACCAGAGGGGATAGAATCAAGCCTTAAATGAGGAGAGTTGTTGTGAACTGAAATTTTTCAAGTTGGTCAAAAGTTGTAAGCAGAGTGCAGCAAGGTTCAGTCTTTGGCCGAATCTTTTTCAATTTGTTTATTAATGATCTTGTAATGGGTATTGAAAATATTGTCTCAGCCTTTGCTGGTGACACCAAACTGTGTAAGGAAATACATGCAGAGCAGGATGATTTTTCTCTTCAGAAAGATTTGCATACTCTGAGTGAATCATTCTAAAACTGTCAGATGAAGTTTAACCCTTCAAGTGCCAGAGATGTATGCAATTCAATGCTTTGGATACCTGCAGAAACAAACATACTACAGCTATAGTAAATGGGAAACCTTTTTAGAGAAATATTTAGGAGTACTGATAGACAAAATACTTCACAGCAGAGTGTCATGTCACTCAGTTGCTACAAGAGGGTATAGATACAAAGGGTGGGATACTTTAAAATCCAATTTCTGTTAAACTATAGCTCGCATAGTATTGAAATAAAGTTCTTCATGACTCAAATACTATGAAGATTAATTGGAGGTGATATTTGGATGAAACATTACTATCCCTTTAAGGCCTCATCTAGAATATGGTGTAAAGTTTTGGGCACCAGTTCTTAAAAAAGACATTAGTGGAAAAAGTGCAGGTACATGCAACAAAACCGATAAAGGGAATGAATGATCTGAGTTATAAAGGGAGACTAGCCAAACTGGGTTACTATGTTACTATTTACTCTAAGAACTAAGCAAGAAACCCCCCCACAAGGTTATCTATTAACCCTTTGAATGTCAGAGTGGTACGCAATGCATTGTTTCGCAATGCGTTGTGTACCACTCTGGCACTCAAAGGGTTAAGACTAGATGAAAGGAGATTTCGACTTAACCCCTTAACGACCGGCGGTCCTGGGACGTTTCCGTCCCATAAGGAGCGCATAGGACCACTTGGACGCGCCGGTACACGTGACCTGTCGCGTGTATCGGCGCGTCACTATGGGGCCTGATAGAGATTGCTCCGATCTTGGAGCGGTCAATTTCAGGCCCTATTTTTACTTACAGCGCTCCCGTTAGAGCGCTGTAAGTAACAAGTACGTGATGTACTATGACCGTCATCGGTCCTTGAGTATTTCAAGGACCGTGACGGACATAGTACGTCACATGTCGTTAAGGGGTTAAAGGGATAGTAATACTTAAAAATGTAAAAATATATATGTTGTAAGGTTTATCCCCCAGAGTAAAATAAGGGTACTCCCACTACTGAGAGATAATATATCAAAAAATAACAGCTCAAACTTGAATTTTTTAGGTGCAATATCACAGTGGCCTGAAAATGTACAGTGGCGCTGTTGCTACACCATCCTATGGAGATTTATGGTCTACAGACCAGAGCAGTCCCTAGGATGGTGTAACAACAGCGCCACTGTATATTTTCAGGCCACTGTAATACTGCACCTAAAAAAATTCAAGTTTGAGCTGTTATAATTTTTTAATAAAATATCTCTCCGCAGTGGGAGTACCCTACAACATATATTTTTTTACATTTTAAGTATTACTATCCCTTTAAAACAAAATCAAGCATTTACAATAAAGGCAGTTATTAAATAAAGGCAGTATTATTTGCTTCAAGAAGCAGATACTGTAGTTGCTTTCAAAAAAGCTTCTAGCTCTCAACAATATTGAAAATTATGACAGTTGGTTTTACATCAGATAGGATGTTGATCCAGGGAAATATCCAACTACAATCTGGAGTCAGGCAGGAATTTTTTACCCACTTGGGGCTTAATTGTAAATGGTTTCAATATGTATTTTTTGCCTTCTTCTGAAGCAACAGGGGTTTTATATCATGGGTTGAACTTGTTGGACATGACTTTTTTCAGCCTCATCATCTATGTTAAATACAAACTCCTATTTATTTAAATGTGGCTTTTAACCATTTGAATGCCAGAGGGGTATCCAAAACAATGTGTTGCATTCTCCACTGACACTCAAAGGGTGTTTTTTTATTTGTCCCCTATGATGTAGTTGGTTTTCCCCAGTACTGAACCTCATCCTCTGTGAGTGCCATTTCTCTGCAGTGGGCTGCACACTTATATGTTGCTCAAAGGCTTTAAGCTGCGTTACTGCTGGGTTCAGACGTCAACAGTTGTAAAAGAGACATGAGGGAGTCATTACATTTGTGTCCCCTTCACAGACAAATGAACTGTTAGGGCTGACCTGAGGGCTGTGCTAATCACATGGTTTGCTAAATGAGGAACTTTCAGATACCTATTAGCAAGACCTTTCACCCCGCTGGCTCTCATTTACACATGATTATAGAACTAATTCTTGGCAATGCAAAATTGTGTTTATTTACAGTTGTCAGTTGAATTCTGTGCCAAAGCCTCCAAATTAGGAGTAGTCAGTTGTTAGACCTCCAGCTGTTGGGAACTACAACTTCCATCATTCCCGGCCAGCCAATGGTGAGCAAAAGCTGTCACAGACTTGTAATTCTATGGAACTTCAAAGTATCTGAAATCTCACGTCTAATAAGAGGCTGTATAGATTAACATAGGATTGGAGACATTTCACAGTCCTAAAAACAACTCTCCTCAGGAGGAGGCAACATTAAAATTCCTGATGCAAAAAGAGAGCAATGTCTCTTACATTCTTCTCTTCAAAGTATTTGAAGCTTCTCCCACTGGATTACATAGGAAGTGCATGGGAAGCCTTCTGTCTTCTAGCTGTTGATAAACCACACTCCCATAACTCTGAGCTAGCTCATTGTCAGCTGAGGATGATGGGAGTTGTAGTCCCTCAACATATGGAAGGCTGCAGGTTATACAGCCCTCTTCAATATTATTTTCTCAAACTTTGTCATCAATCCAATCCACACCAAAAGTTCAAGTTTTAAACCTTCAAGTGCTAGAGAGGCATCCAATGTATTGGGATATCTTCACGTGAGTGCACGTGGTACTATCACTAATATTGCTGCATCTCCCACTATCATTAAGGCACAGTCACTATCTACCTGTGCTAAGTGATCTGATTTCTAAAGATGCCCATATGCACTGTGATTCTTTCAGCTGAATAAGTCCAATATGGTCAAAATCGACCACAGTGGCTGGTTATCCCACTGTATGTGGGCTACATAAATCAAGTCTGACCAGCATGAAATTTTTAATTGCCTAGCAATCAGATCACTGTGTGTGTGGCCTCAACAGACCAAACCACAACAATCTTCCATTGGACTGTGACATCAGGTAATTCAACCTGATCTTACAGCCCCCCATTCATACATCTAAACAGGTAATCTAATTTCACTATGTGTGACGTTCCACTGTTTAGCCAGTAAATATTGTTGCTCCTATACAGACCCACAAAAGTCTTGTGAGCAACGAGAATGGCAGCTGACAGGGATGGCTGATCACATGAAGTCACCCTTATTTGACTGGATGAAGTATTGCACTTCCAGAGTCTATCATTTCAGAGTCTACCATCTTACACTGTCTAATAGATTACGACAGACTGCAGAGATTTACTGGACCAATCACCAAGAGGGTTTTTTTTCATATTTGAAAACTTCATTAAAAACAGCTTGTGTGTGTCATGCAAGTCAAAGTTCCAGCATATTTATGAGATATTCACACATATGAAACCTCACTTCGAAGCTTAATTAGCATATGAAATATACAGTATCATACCCTGGTAGCTCACCATACAGAATGGTATCTGCTGGTCTTTAGGTAAAGTCATATAAAGGCCATTTTTAAGAATGTTTTCAGATATGCAAACTTTAATCAGGGTGACAAGTTCACTTTAACTAACTTCAGAGCTAAAAGAGTTCATATTTTATGCAATCAAACATTTTGCAGAGCTGATTCTCAGATATATATAGATTTTTTTTTATAATGAGATCAGCAGGGCATCACACCATTACAGAATGAAGAGACCTGATACTTTTCTGTTTGTAGAAAATCACTTCTGCTATGACCCTCGTACAGTGGGTTTATGAAACCCAGAGCAGGTAATGCTGGCTAATAGTTACAAGTTGGCTTCAGATTTGTGTCTTTGATTAAACCCGTAGAACCTAAAGTGGTCTTCAACTCCTTCCTTTGCAAGGTGTTGGCCACCTTCCTAGCATCCTTAGGATTAAATCATTATGTCATAGTTCAGTGGTTCTCATCTCCTGTCCTCAGGACCCACTAACAGGCCAGGATTTGATGATTTCCTTGTTAGAGCACAGGTGAGTTAATCAGTGTGAATGAGCCTCTGATCACCACACCTGTGCTCTAGCAGAGAAATCCCTAAGTTCTGGCCTGTTAGTGGGTCCTGAGGACAGGAGCTGAGAACCACTGTACATAGTTGATATGGTTGTCCTGAGGTAATATCATTATAAAAAAAACTATGATATATAATATAAAACAAATTGTTTATGCATGGTGACCACAGAGCACATACATGAGATGAATAAATCAGCCTCATTCCTGTAGGAAGCACACATTTAATAGGCATCATGATTGGAAGCGCATCAGTATGTTAAGAGATTAAATCCATATGGTTAAAATTCTTTTGAACAACAACTTAATTTACAAGGATCTTCCATTATCAGCAGAATTTATCCGCAGCCAGGATACTAGCAGTGAAATTGTAATCTAATTGAAATCATGCAGTGGCCACTGCTCAATCTGTATGTTCAGGTTTTCTGTATCCCAACTTTTATGACTTCAGAGTAGCTACAGTAGATTAACTCCAGTCTAGATCTGAAAACCCATACCCAGCTCCGAAGTTTCTTTAGTACTGCTTCTATGGCCCCAGCTCTTTTCCACTCCTCCTCTAATGAAGTGACCAATACTATCAGGAAACACAACAGAAAGCAGTGAAGGGTTTTCTTGCTCAATGTATTTAAAGGAATACCACCACTAGCCTGTTCTGGTAACTGAGGGGGTTAACACTTTGCTGCATAGCCAGTCATGCTTCCGTAACCCTTTGAGTGGCGTGACATGCATCCCTCTGGCACTCAGAGGGTTAAGACTAGACAGAAGGAGCTTCCACTTCTTTTCCACAGTCAGTGACTAGAGCTATGGGAGCTCAGTCTGATGTATCAAGCCCCCGTAGAGTTGAATTTCCACAGAATGTCAACTCTGGGCAAGCAAACTGGTCCTATGGGGCTTGAGTTGTCATTGCCAGATCCCACAGGCCTGGCTGCTGATTTTGAGTCAGTAGTGGAGTTTCCATTTACCTAGTGTTAACCCTTTGAGTGCCAGAGAGGTATCTAATGCATTGCAACACAAAGCATTGTACACCTCTCTGGCACTCAAAGGATTCAGGGCGCACCACAGGACAGACCATGCAGCACAGTAAATATTAACTCCAGATCCTCTGGTAGTCAGAGATACATAGCCTACATTTCAATTAGTTTACTTTATATGGACTTACTGTTCCTTGAAGATTTTGTTTGTTTGATTTTGTTTGCAATGTGCTTTTGTTTTATGTATTCTTATTACCCATCTTTAGATTGAAAGCTTTCAAGCAGGGACCTCACTTCCAGTATTTCACTTTGCAAAGCACGGGTATTTCAGTATTGTCTAAAGCATTAGAGTGCTGTGTACACTTGTGGTGCTATTTAAATAAACATATTAATTAATTAATTCTTGTTCATAACTCCCAAGTGTCCCCTAATGTTGTCTCTGCAAATCCATAGCAGTTTGTCTGCCCATTTCCCAGGTCTAGGGGCCTGAAATGTGATAATAACGTCATCACACAGAGCAAAGCACACTACAGGACATATTGGACCGCAGAAGCATTTGGCAGTGAAGCTGTATTGGGTTTGCAGAGACACTGCAGGCTTACTAGGATGCTGCAGACAGATGTGACTAATTTACTTAAAGCATCTGAATATTTTTCAGCTGTGGCTGGCACACAGATCCAAAACTGATCACATGACTTCCATTACATATAATATATATATATATATATATATATATATATATATATATATATATATATATATATACACACACACACACACACACTATTGTAAAAGCCCGTGTACACAGGCAAAGCTCCGGAACCTTTTGAGTGCCAGAGGGGTACGCAACGCATTGCTTTGCAATGCGTTGCGTACCCCTCTGGCACTCAAAGGGTTAAGTGGCTGCTACCTCACTGCTCCACGCAATCTCACTCATGCGATGCAATCATGCGCAGTAGAGACTGCCGAATGAGTGCAGTCTCTACTGCGCATGACGGCTTCTGACAAACATCCTAGCGAATTATTATATAATATATATATATATATATATATATATATATATATATATAAATAAAAGAAGACTTCTGTGTGCCTGGCAAACACACCCAGGGGTGGCAGTAAGGAGGAGTTATAAAAATCTCCTCTATACTGCCTGTCCCTTTGGTCCAACCATGGGGGTGTGCGATTTTGACAGGAGTCCCCCCTGCTTACTCCTGTTAAAATCTCTGCAAGGAGATGCAGGAGCTAAAACAACACAAACACAATACACACACACACAAACAAACACAATACAAGCAACTCTACACACAAAATGCTATATGTATAACTTTATACAAACAGCGTTATACGCAAAATGCTTCTTGCTAAACACCACAGGGCTCGATTCTATTACCAGCGCTAAAAATAAAACAGGCATTGTTTTTTTTTAAGTCAGTTTTTACTATCCTATTACCTGACTTGTGAAAACAAAACCAGCGGTAATTATACTTACCACCAGTCTAAAAAAAGCCCATAGGAAACAACTAAAAACAACGTGCAATTAGTATCCTATTACCCACGGTCAGTATTACCGCTTGTTTTGTGGTTACATTTAAAGGGATAGTAATACTTGAAAATAATTTTATTTTAGATTGTAGCCCTTAAAAAAATCATTAAAAATGATATAAGTCTTATCTCCCAAACCTTTATGGTTTGGAAGATATTCACAAGTAAATATCCCTTTTTCTGGCTATTTCAGCCAAGTCTGCCATCTAGTGGACAGATTTGGAATCCGGTCCACAGATCAACCGGCAGCTCTTTAGCAGTGCTGAGATGACGATCTTTTAAAAAAACTACTTAACTGGAACTGTGTACAAAGTGTGCCTGGATTGCAAGCACACTTTGTAGAGAATTCCAATGAAGACATTATTTTTAAAGATCGTGATCTCGGCACTTCTGGAGAGCTGCAGCCGCTCCCGGGACCGGATTCCAAATCTGAGAGCTAGAGCAGTGATGTCACTCAGGGGGAAACTTTGCTTGTGAATATCTCCCAAACCATAAAGATTTGGGAGATAAGACTTATATCATTTTTAATGATTTTTAAGGGCTACAATCTAAAATAAAATTATTTTCAAGTATTACTATCCCTTTAAGTCAGAAATTCTGCACCTCAGAGGTTGAGGCATAGAAGCCATAATGACAGTTTCAAAACCATTGTTGTTCGAACAAAAGCAGTGCAGAAAACAGTTAGAAATCCAACATAAAATGCCCCCCCTTCAACATATTAACCTCCCTTTTTAAAAGTCGACTACAGTGCTTTCTTTCACCACTTTAATTCGACAAATATTGTTCATAGTTGACAATTTAACCCTTCCGCTTCCAAATCTTACTTACAGTGCTTTCTTTCACCATATTAATTCAACGAATAATATACATCCGACATTTTATCCCCCCTCCCCCTTGAAAATTCGACTACAGTGCTCCCATGACTTTTTGTCACCATTTTCATCCAACATTTTTCTTCTCCTATTATATTCGACATGCCCTCCTATCTTGTATTGCAAGATTAACCCTATGAGTACCAGAGAGGTATTGTAATGTGTTTGCTGCCCCTCTGGTACTCATAGGGTTAATAGGCAACCTGTGTATGTATAAAAAAGGTGTTTGTTTTTATTATATATGTAGTTTGTGTGAAAATGTAATTAAATATTTAATTTATGTGTAACAATGATTTTCTTTTTTTAAATTATATATGTATTTTGTATTATAAAAAGTACTTCAGACCTCAAGAGGGGTATCATGACCCCTCATGACACTCCCCTAGCATGGTGGCGACAATTGCCCCCTTTATTAATTAAAGAGCATATAACCTATGTTTCAAATTAATGTGGTGAAAGAAAGCACTGTAAGTCGGATTTGGAAGGGGAAGGGTTAAATTGTCGACTATGAACAATATTTGTTGAATTAAGGTGGTGAAGGAAAGCCATACTCCAATGCACGATATAAGCAATACGCCCAATGCTGTAAGCAATACGCCAAACACGTAAAGCTATACGCCAAACTCTGTACACCAGATTTGCTTGCCTTTTTTGGACCTGAAAGTGCTAAGTACTGAAAATTCAAAAAGCTAGTCATTAACACAGTCACTGTTATATTACCTGCACGGGCGGGTGCAAAAATTGCTAGTATATGTGTGTGTTTTTGTGGTAAGGGTACCTTTTAAGTATAAAAATACTTTAGTTGTTTCTTGTCCAGCAGATTGCAAAACTAATTATATTGCAACACTGGCACAATATCACCTAAAAATGAAAAGCATTGAATCCTACCCAGCTTTAGAGAAAAAAAAATATATGATGTAGAGCTGCTATAATAGTTTATACATTGCTTCTTCCCTTAAATATGCACGCAGACATGGAGGGCCTGATTTGATTATCAGGTTTGTTAAAAATAAAGACAATATATAAACAAACCTGTTAAAGGCATTCTATCACCTAAAACTACTTTGATTTTGAAAGCTATTTCAGAATCATCACCTATGTTTTTATTTTTTTTACTCATTTTGATTTAAATTACAAAAATAGTTTTTGCTTTATATTGAATGTATTATGCCAACTAAGGCATGCCATGCAGGCACTGTCGTTCTTACACTGCATTACCTATGTAAGCACTACATTACCTCTGCTCACTCACTGACACATCACAGCAATGCATTCCCCACCTCCACAGCACTGAAAAAGTGTTAAAAAGTGTCAGTGAGTAGAGGAAGTAATGTAGGTCTAAGGCAGGAAGCGTAAGCACTGAATTCTTTAAATAGCATACGCAAAATCTTGAATTTTAAAGAGATAGTAATACTTCAAAATTACTATCCCTTATATTGAAGCCCTTTAAAAACCAAATTAAATGCCACCAGCGGCATCTCTCAAACCTTTATGGTTTGCGAGATAGCCGCTTTTAAACTTCGCTCTCACTGGATGTCACCGTTCTTGCTGCAGCAGGGAAATCTGGTCCCGGGTCCGGCGGAGGCTCTTCAGCAGAGCCGAGATCTCGTTATGGACGACAAGATCCTTCGCTATAACAGTCTTCTACATGTGCTTGGTTACCAAGTACACGTAGAAGACCGTTTTAGTGAAGGATCGTTTCTTCTATAACGAGATCTGGCTGTGCTGAAGAGCCTCCGCTTGATTCAATGAACGGATTCCCCTGCTGCAGCAAGAACACTGACGTCAGAGGAGAGGCAGGGGGGAGCGAAGTTTAAAAGCGTCTATCTCTCAAACCATTAAGGTTTGAGAGATGCCGCTGGTGGCATTTAATTCAGTTTTTTAAGGGCTTCAATATAAGGGATAGTAATTTTGAAGTATTACTATCCCTTTAAATAAAATAATAAAAAAATGGCTAATACAAAGGTGATTTTGATGGTTCTTTCAATCCCCAATACTGTTTTTAGGAGATATTATCCCTTTAAAACCTAAAGCAAATAATTGTTCTGAGATTAGTGCACTTTTACTTTCTTTCCACATAGATACTTATCTCATGTTTGTCAAGTAACATTAATTAGAACATATAGTGCACTTATCATAGCTTGTATAGTCAAACACAGAGCTGCATACACATCTAGACTTATCAAGATATTACAGTTTTATATCCAAAACAAAGAGGTTTCTTTATGAATGCTGCAGAGGTGACATTTAAAAAGAAAGAACTACTTCATACCTCCCAACATTTCAAATGGCCAGAGGGGACACTTTTGTGTTAGGTGGAGTTACTGAGGGCGAGGCTGAGGGGCGGGTCATTATCGAGAATTTTTAGGTTATTTCATGACCTAATGACACCTCTTTGTGTAACTTAAATAATTTAGAAAAAGACACATTTATTTACACAGACTAATGAATAAACACATATCGTGAAGTTTAAATACACATAATATGATTTATGTATACAAAAAATATTCCTGCACCCTGAATGTGTAAAGAATCCTTAATATTCCAGTTGGAATATTAAGGATTCTTTACACATTCAGGGTGCAGGAATATTTTTTGTATACATGAAGTTTTTGATGTAACACATAAAGTGGTGGTGTTAGAGTATATTTCTTAGCAACCTTGGTAGAGGTATAAGTTAGACTTTTTGTGTAAGTGATACAATTTTTTCAGCATTCAATTGTAGCGCAAATCGTCATATATATTTTAAAATATGATTTATATTGCTGTGGTGTGTAATTGTACACACCACACTGTCTGGTCTCCTAAACACAGGGACACCAGTGTAGGACAGAGAGATTTGGGTCTCACAGGGACTAATACTGCAAAGAGGGAGGTTTGCTTCTTTTCATTACACAAACACACTTATTTGATTAGACACTTTCCATTGTTTAACCCTTTGATTGCCAGGGACATGCAACATAGTCTTGTCTTATATAGCTCGATGAATAAAATAATTGAAAAAAAAGCTAATACCAAGGTGATTTTGATGGTTCTTTCAATCCCCCAATACTGTTTTTAGGAGATATTATCCCTTTAAAACCTAAAGCAAATAATTGTTCTGAGATTAGACGCTTTCCATTGTTTAACCCTTTGATTGCCAGGGACATGCAACATAGTTTTGTCTTATATAGCTTGATGAACTAAGATGAACTGGAGCTATTCTGGGGCAAACCACCCATACCATAGGGGGAAAAATAACATTTCTCCCCACATTCCCTTTGATTTAATTGGGCCTCTTTCTCTTTAAATGCAAGAAAGGTCTCCAATGCATTCCTTCAGAATATCTTGGAGCCCTAACTAGCATTCAAGGAGTTAATCCCCATTTATAACTTTGAAAAGTATTTTATTTATCCCCTGTGGTGCAGCTGTTTTGCTACAGAATTGCTGAAATTCTTTATGTTAGTTTGTTCATAGAAGCTTGATAAAGTTGTGGGCTATATCGCTACAAAACACATTGCATCATATGAACATATCGTAATATTGAATTTTTTAATTATATCTATTAATGTTGCTTTTATAATTAGAGTTCTTTTAATAAATTAAGCATATATTTTTTCAACATGCTTTTTTATCATCTTTTTCATAATTTTTCTACAATTGTTTGGCTTGTTATCAAGAATTCATTGAAGGATTTTTGGAAGAGAAGGTTCCTTTGATGTTTGAGCAGGGACAAGTTGATGAGAATTCCCTCAATGTAACTTCCAATGCCGGTGTAGCAGTCACACTGATGATATTAACTCTGTGAGTACTGCACTCTTCATTCCTAGAATTCCTACTTGCACTCTGTTTCTTTCATTTCTTAGTACATCAGCCTCAAAGAATTTAATGAATTCAAGTAATACACCCGTTTAATAAAAATGATTTATTATTCAATAAAATATTGTTGCTGTGACTCATACTTTTATATTTCTAACAGCCATAGCCCCTTGCTTATAAGAATAGCCTGTTACTGTACATACGATAATCACATTCCTATTGGGTGAGAAATGACTCTTTATGCATGAACAGTCTGCCCTGCAGCGAATCACAGCTTGTAGTGGTGTCCATATTCACAATGCTTATACATACTGGAAATGAAGAAGCATATGTCATGTGATAGGATAAACATATAAGGCCCAAAAGAAATAAATACTGCATACAAATCAGAAATTACTATTTAGTTTATTTTCTTCCACTCTAATGAGAACTGTAGAGGCCATGATACAACCTCTTGGCAGGGAGGCTTGCTAAGTGCTTTAGACACTCATTATTTTTACAGCATTGATTGTCCGGTCATTATAATTAGACAAATTAGTTGAGACAATTCATCATCCTACACATCCCAGCACCGAATATACTGTCCTGACAGTCATGGGGTCAATCTACAGCAGTGCAAAAGGGGTGTTTAGTGAATTATGGCACTCAAAAGGGTAAAGATAAGCTCATACAGATATAGCAAGAGGCTGCAACCTTATATGTGATAAAATGACTTCAAACTAAGCTTGACACACCTTTCTAGCACTAAGTGGGTTAAATTATGCCCAGAGATCAGGACTTGACAGCCAGTATCAGATTTCCTGTTAGCACAGTGGGTAACCACCTAGAGCACATGATGTCAAGGTATGCCAGTGTTGTGCTGGCTACGCCCACATTAAGCTGTAGGTGGCCAATGTACTATTAGTAGGATAGTAATCTATTAAAGTGCAGCTCAAAGTCTTCTTTATATATATATATATAATCTTGTTGTTTTTTTTTTTTAAACACGTAGCACTATATTTAATTACTTACAGTTTTGTAGTTCAGCCGCTCTTCAAGCTAAAAGATTCCCCCTCTCGCCCCTTTCCTTGTGTCATACTGTCTAGTCTGGATGGAGCGCAGTGAGGGACAATCTTCAGTAAGCAAAAGGAAAATCCTGCCCTCCTTCTCCAAGGGGGGCAGGATTTTCCTTTCACTTACTGAATGAAGATTATCCCTCGTTGCATCTGTCCAGTCCCATGACTGGATTGCAGATCTAAGAGGAGGCTGCCAGAAGGGGCGGGAGGGGGATCCTTTCCGATTTAATAATTTTTAAACTACAACACAATAGTAAGCAAACATACTGCTACATGTTAGGAAAAACCCCCCAAAAAACAAAGAAGAGCTGCACTTTAATAGAAACATTACTATCGCTTTAATGCTCCTACACCAAGCAACCATTCCTGGTTTACAGTGACTGGTTTATTTAATTCTTTATATACCCCTTTATGGACCGTTATTTAGCCTCTCGAATGCTAGAGTAGTCTTTAACACATTGTTAACCAATGCACAGGAGACCCCTCTAGCAACCAAGATTTTTTTGTGCTTGTCTGTTATAGGCTAATTCACAGGTGAGCAACCTTTAGCTCTACAACTGTTGGGGACTACCATTTTCATCATCTCTAATCAGCAAAGACTGGTTAGGGATAGGGTTGCTGGATCATCCCTTTAATCCAATGCTCTGGATACCATTCTGGCACTCAAAGGGTTAATAAATAAAAACAGGGGGAAGCCTTTGAAAAAAATGCATATTACATTGCTATATGGGAACCAGTGCAGCCAAGTAATAATATCTGCAACCCTGCAGCATATATTTTACATATGTATCCCATTAAAAAGAGGTGATCTAGAAATCCTAGCTGGGAATGATTGGAGACGTCATCTGTACCAACTGGAAAGCCAAGGTTTCCCGACACTGATTTAATTGTATTTTGGGTTCCAGAGAACAGGAGATTGTTCAATGACTTGGTCATGTGAAGAATGAGGATCTGGCCTTGGATGAGGATAAGGGCCCAGGTCCCATGGGTGTCCAGAGGGGGGTCAAGGGGTGGTACTTACACTTGCTACTCCACATAAATATAAGGGCTAGCCTGTGTGTCATATTATGGCTTTGTGCACCTCCCAGAAAACTTTTGCGGATGTCCCTGCCGGGGCCTAGGATGCTTGAAATTCGGTCCTGAAGCCACTAGGGAGTGCAACACATTGGCTTGCATAGAGAACTTAGTACACCTTCTGTCATTCAAAGTGTAGAAGATTCACCAGTTTAAATACAGCTGAGTGAATCATCAAAATGACAGAGCCCTTGATTAACTCACCCATGGTCAAGCAAGAAAAGGATCAGGATGTGTGGGACATCCATTGAAATCCATTAATTATTAGGTAGGCTGACCAGACCTCACCTTTAACAGTGGATGCACAGGAAAATGCATACTGCAGGACTGCTTTGATTTCAGTGAAGTACTGAAATATGCCTATTTCCTATGTGGCCCCGGTTAAAGGTGAGATCTGGTCAGCCAATATTAGGGTCAGTAAGGCTCTAGTGATGCCCCTGTTGGTAAGAGCAGTAACATCTCACTAGGCTTCTGGTTTAGATTAGGAAGGAGGCAGACTCCACCCTTATACATAGGAAACTTCTTGGGTTTTTTTTTGTTCTGGTTCCATGGATTAACACAGAGGGCAAGGATGGGAGTGTCCAAATTATATGAATCATGTTATAAAGTAGGTGGGGCTTAACTGAATAGGTAGGTTGGAAAGATGACAAGCAGAATTTACTTTGAAATAGGTAGGATTCTGGTGGAATGGGGCACGAGTGGGCAAAACAGGTAGGAAAGAGTGCAGGGTTCCAACTGAATGCCCCAAACCAAAGAATCAGCCTCTGTCCCCAACAACTCAGTAATTCAGTTTGAAAACCAGGCTCTGGGGCAGATCCAGAGTGTTATCTGGAATGATAACAGGTGTTACAAAGTATAGCTATTGTGGGTAAAACCAATAGAACTGGAGGATATGCTGTCCAGACCTCACCATTAACCAGGAACACATGAAAATACATACTTTAGGGCTGCTTTGATTTCAGTACAACCCTAAAATAGGCATATTTTCTCTGTCTCCACTTAAACGTTCAGTCTGGTCAGGTTATTGTAGGTGATAAAAATGTCCCAGCATTTCCAAAATGGAGCTTCTGTCTAATAAATGCTAGAGCCCTTGTTACCATTTAAGGGGTTAAAATTCTCATTTAAAGCTATAGGATTTTTCTTTATCCCCTACGATTGAGTTGGTTTGTCCCAGAATTGCTCCACCTTTTTTATTATTATCATTATTATTATTATTATTATTATTATAATAAGGCATGACATTGCATAAAATAGAATCTCCCCATGCAGGGAAAAAGTATACATTTAATCTATTGAATGCCAGATGGGTATCTAAAACATTGCTAGTGCTCAAAGGGTTAAAAAAAAATGAATGCCTTTTATAACACTACTTTATTCAATGGAAACTTTTTTTTGTCATATGCACAAAGTAGCAATGTATTAGAGATGCCTTTAGCATAAGTTGACCAGACCTCACCTTTAACCAGGGGCACATAAGTAATATGCATATTTCAGGGCTGCACTGAAATCAAATTAGCATTGCACTATGCATTTTTTGTGTGTCCCAGTTAAAGTTGAGGTCTGGTTTGCCTGCTTTCAAGGGCTTATAGTCCTGCTGTCAGATAAAATACGTGTGTTCTGTAATGCCATTTGAATGAATTACCTTCTAGTAGAGTTATCATATCATCTATTTAAAACCTCACACACACAAATGCATGTTGCATGGCTAAATAGGAACCATTGCAGCACAGTATCAAACACTGCAGCATTCATTTTTCATAAGTGTTCAGTTGTTAGAGAGTTGATCTGGCAATATAAGGGGAGATGTGCTAATATGGTTTTGTGCTAAGTAGACCCTGGAATTGATTTCTTAATTCAATGCCAAGTTACTAAGATACTTACCCTGCAAAAGGTACTCTGTATATATCACTTGTGCCATGAGGAGAGTAGTGGGGTAGTGCATGGCGTTTCTGGGAGTCGCTTTCCTCTACACCTCGTTTACTGCATTGTACTAACAAGGAGTAGAAGACAGTGGAGTAATTTTATTTTCTTGATAATGCTTTAAGGAGGAGTTTTAAGAATTATTGCTTCAAAGATTTAATGACTGAGTAGCATGGTTGCCAGATCATCTCTTTAAAAGGGATAGAAATGTTTCACAAAAACAGCAGCTCCAATTAATCTTCATAGTATTTGGGCCATGGAGAATGTTATTTCAATACTGTCAGAGTTGTAGCTAAAAAGTAATTGAATGATAAAGTATCCCCCTCCCACCCCTTTTACCTAGTGTAAACTGCCTCCCCTCAGATATGGAATCTGGTCTCTTGACCAGACAGGTTGCAGCATGGGACAATATTATTACTGTAAGCATACGGAAAAGCCTGCCCACCTTGACAGGTTTTTCCTTATGCTCACTGAAGATTGTCCCTTGCTGCAATCCATTCAGACAGTCTTGCTGCACTAATGTGAGCAGTGTTATATCAGTAAAAGGAGAGGGAGGGGGGATACCTTATCATTCAATTACTCTTGACCTACAGCTCGGACAGTATTGAAATAATGGTCTCCACGGCCCAAATACTGTGAAGATTAATCAAACCTGCTTTTTTTTTTTTTTTTTTTTTGTGAAACATTATGATCCCTTTAAAACTGGAGTCTGGACACATATGAAAAATGCCTGCTTCTGGGCTGTAGTGGTTGTTACTGAGTTGCAGTGGTTCCCATGCAGCAGGCAATTGTTATGCATCCAGTTTTAAAGACATGAGCTGTGCCAGCATACACTATATTTGGGTTGTTGAACTGCATTCCAAAAGGGCAAAGACAGTGCAGATTGTTGGCATATCACTGATTTTTACACAGGTTGCAACAGTCATTAGCTCAGTCCTTCTTACTGCATGACCTGTTCAAAATCAAGGCTATCCCAAAAATGTGCACTGTCTTTACCCTTTATGAATACAGATTGACACCCCTGTTTTAAAGTGTTTGTACACTCTAATACAGTCGTAGGTAACCTTTGGCTCTCCAGCTCTCACATTATAATTCCCATTATCCCCAATCGGCCAATGGCTGTAGTACATACCCCAAAGTGCCGGTGCATGCATAGTAAAACTACCACATATCACTTTAACCCCTTGCATGCCAAAGAGGTATCCAAAGCATCAGGACAGCTTAAGAAAATGTAATTTACTCTGCAGGTTTCCATAAAACCGGTTACCATCCCTTTAAAGAAGAATTCTGATTTGAAAAATGTGTGTTTATTATTGTTGCAGTGGAATCTATACAGCCCTGTGTAGACTGCTTGTGCTGTCATATGTGTGGGTCAGGACTGGGATAAATCTGCAGGTCATTAATCTCCATTTGATAAAAGACAGGGTGAATAGACATGGTTAACCCTTTCAGTATCAAACACATTGTAAAAGAGGTGCAATTCTGGAGAAAATTAAATGCACCCTAGGAGGAAATTATTTTCTAAATTATTTAAAGGAGAAGTAACAATTGCTAATAATAATGACCACTAAATTTATTATGCCAAAAAAACTAATGGCCTCTATGAATATCACTCTAGAGCCTTTTGTTTACCCCTTAAGGACCGGCACTTGATGACCACGGGGCTTTTTTTTATTACTTCCGGTTCAGGGCTCCAGGAGCGGTGTGCAGTCGCGCCGGGAGCCCTGAACTCCATGACGTGCCGTGCCAGGACCGTCACTGGTCCTTTAGTGCCAGACCACTGTGACGGTCCTGGAACTGCAGTGGTTGTGAAGGGGTTAAGAAATAACAATCTTGGATATCAAAACAATGGAGGTGGACATGACAGCTGCTAGTAAGACCACAGGACACAAGGCCTGCCCTCTCTACATGGTATTCTTAATCCTTTAATGACCACCAGATCCACAGTAGGGGTGGCGTTAAGGACCACTGTGCATTTTCTTTTTCACTAGTAGGTTTCAGGGTCCCCCGAGCAGCGTGCATCTGAGCTGCAAACCTGGAAATCCATGATATCCCAGCTCCTTATCCCCTTAAGGACCCATGATGTGCCAGGACTGTCGCGGTTGTCCTGCATTCCATTCTGGGAGCCCATTAGTGGAAAAAAAAAAGCCCCATAATCCCTAACTGCCAGTCACGTGGGCGGTCCTTAAGGGGTTAGGTGCTGGACCGCTGTGACACTCCTAGCACACCTTAAGTCCTCATTACTTCACAGTGTGCTGTGCACCCCTCTAGTTAAGTAGGCTCATGCATTCTGTCTGCTTCAATTTAATAACTGCCAGTAACTGTCATGTCTGCCTCCATGGACATGGCATCCTGGACTGATTAAAGTTATCTCTTGAACAAAAGCACAAAAACAAAATTCTCAGGGGCCATTAGGATTTTCTGCCCATAGTAAGATAAGTGGAGGGTTATTATTAGGAGGTGTTATTCTTCTTTTCAATAGGTCTATAACTATCAAAATGCCAGAGGGGTTCCAGCACTCTGTGAATCAATGCTTTGGAGACTGCTCTTGCACCCATTGTGATAAAATGACCATTTAAAGCAATGGGAATCTGTGGAATTGCCCTTCATTCCCTATGGTGCAGTTGGTTTTCTCCAGAACTGCACCTCTTTAGCTTGGTAAATAAGACTCTTAAGCCTTTGAGTGCCAGAGGGGGTATGCAATGCATTGCTTTGCACTCTGGCACTCAGAGGGTTCATTTAGCAGAAGAAGTTACCTTGGCTGGTGCTCTTCAAACAGCAGGAAGTTACATCTGTATACTTTCTATTTGCATTTGAGCTCATTATCCACTGCCAGTGAGATATATTGTCTGACAAAGACAGGTGACCCCTATAAGCCATTCACGTCTACCAAAACCTATTGATTGTTGTGAGGAAGTGCATCCTAGAGGCAGGTGTCAACAAAGACCATTATATACAGAAAACTGTTCATAAAATGTAAAACTATATTTATATACAAATACCTGACTGCTGTATAAAGGACATCTTAGTCAATCTGCTAAACAAATTAAGTCACTTATTCCTAGGGAAGATTTCTCCTTCATATGATTATTATGTTTTACTAAGAGTAATTCTGTGGGAGCAGAATCAGTAAAACATTTGGGGCTGCTCTGTCAGCAGTTCAGGAGGGTTAGGAACCTGACTCCTTGGCTGGCTGCAGGCTGGGATGCAACCTGGAAATAGATGGTTCATTGCCACAAATATTAAGGGGTGCCTGCCAAGGTGCCACAGACCCCAAGTGTCAGGCTTGCAATCTCTTTGCCTAGAGGGGTGACCAATGCATTGCAAATAAATTTAGCTGACAACCCACTGCATTCCAAGAGTTAATTCTTGCTGTAGTTTAAAAAAATATATATATCACCGGCAGTCACAGAACTATCCTGTTTGCCCTTTGTAAAGAATTGCATTGCACATCCCATTTGGCCCTCAAAATGCTTAATAAGCTGCTAGCTTTGGGTCAATCTGCAGCATTCTTAAGAGGAAGGTATCCAGAGAAAAAAGGCACTCATTAGACTCCATGAGGATGGGAAATAGGAGGGAGGTGCTCTGGAAACTGCCTGGAAGTTTTTGTGTGTATGTGAGAGCATATTGGGGGCTGGGATATGTCTGCTCCTCCTTCTCCTTCTCTTCCACACGCCATCAAGGTCTGGGAGTGAGCAGAGTGACTGCATAGTTGGATCCCTGGTGTAAAGGAAGATTACTGTGAGGCCAGCAGGAATACCAGCACATACAATCCACAGGTAAGCAGTACCTGGCCAGGGGGTGGTTGTAGGTATTAGGGAAGTGACCAATCATCCTACATCATTTTCCTTTTTTGCTAAACCTTTTACTTGCAAAGTTTTTTGTGCCATAGCAAATTTCGTATTGGCTTCTCCTGTCTATTGAATCATTCTGACAATGGCTGGGAATCCCAGATTATCTAGTGATGTATATTATACAATAAATAAGGGTTAAGTTGGGCAGTAAATTAACACACACAGAGACTCTTCCGGAAAGCAGAGAGTGTTCTGTGGAGTTACTGCAATACCTACACTTATAAAAGGTCTAAAAAGGAATGTTATGATGTAATTGGTAGTCAGTACAACTTCTGCTTAACTCATTCTGCACTGTATAATAATACCTTTTGTAAAATATCATTATCCGTAGTGTTACAAAGTACTGTTTTTTTAATTAAATGAATATATGGTGTGTATTAAATATCCAGATTCACCTTTCTACAAATCTGTATTAACCCTTTGAGTGTCAGAGCAGTGTGCAATGCACTGTGAAGCACTACATTGCACACCACTCTGGCATGCAAAAGGTTAACCCTGTCCTGTAGTCTGTCGGCACAATTAAAGATCTTATCTAGGTGTGCATGGATATTAATTAACAAAAGGCGTATATAGCCAATAATGTATTCTTTCCTCTTACAGTTTTTTGACCAGATTACAGTACCACATAAATCTCTATATTGATAACATTTTGGAAACAAAGGCCTAAATCACTTGGAAATGTGTGTTCAGCTCTTAATCTGTTAGCTTCTCAAGGTGTGACTTTATTTTGGTGTCTTACCCTGTTTTATTTACAGCTAATGAGATGCTATGTAAATCAAAAACTGTAAACATTTGTGTGATTCCATGTGCAGTTTTTCTTTAATCTTACTTGCTGTTTTGTATTCACCTGATTTCGTGAGAGAATGTCTCACATATTTGTTAATTTGTAGCTAATATGTCACTGTTACTATTGTTTCAGTAGAACTGTTTATAAGCCTAGAATCTGTGGACAATGTCTTCTACTTCATTTGGTGTTTTTGGAAAATGTCTCTTACTGAACTATAAGTACAAAATGAAGTAGCAGGTGTCACTCATTTTCAAGTCCTCCTAACTAACTGACCATGAGTACACTTCGTTAATGCAGATAAATGGACAATAATGCTTTAAAACAAGTTGTTAGTATATATGTAAAGGTTTCCATAAAAATGACATAACTTGAACTCTGTATAGTGACCAGAACTCCATTTTAATGCGTTTTTGTGCAAAGTTGTACTCGTTCCTACAAAATGAAATATTCGTGTGTGTAATACATTCATGGGGAGATTTAATCACTATAGGTATAACAAGACCCTCCCATAGACCTCTCTATTAAGCAAGTGGTTACTATAATGTGAACAGATCTGTCTAAAACAGGATGCTTATGTATATTCACATGGGTTCCTGTGCTGTCTTGCAGATTAAATATCAATAAGCTTTCTACATTATAGTAGAAATATATTCATCTGAGCTATATGAAAAATGTTTCAGCATTTTTTTTTTTGGGGTGGGGGATGAAACCAGGAGAGTTGCTAGATTACCAAAAAACCCAGGGATTATGCACTAGGTTATGATAATGAGATCATATGTGGAGATTATTTCTCTAGTGATCACTTTTCTTCCTATGTTGTTCTTTGGCGTCAATTTTTTTTTTTGCCTTCTTTTGGATCAACGATGGTAAACGGGAGTAGGTAAAGGGTTGAACTGGATGGACGCAAGTCTTTTTTCAGCCTAAATTACTATGTTACTATGTAATTCCCTAAGACAGGAACTGGAGATGTGATATTTCAATGGAGCCTATATACTCTGATTTCTCCAATTTGAGAATCTTCATATAGGGCCCAAAGAATAATGTGGGAATTGGAGAAGTGATATCATGGAGTGGGTTTTGAACCAATCTAATGCATTTTTAGTGCATCATACATCTTAACTGCACTTTACTAGAGGGGATATCACCACCAAGATTGCACATAACAAGAAGCCTTTAGCCGTCTCAGCCAGTACCTGGGATATTTTTGCTTTCTCTTTTTAACAGCAAACTTGTTTCCATTTGTAAAGGAAACATGTTTGCCACTTGTTAAAAATAAATAAAATATATATATATATATATATATATATATATATATATATATATATATATATATATATATATATATACTATTGTTTGAGAGGGCATATTTTAATATTATCTGTACTGCGTGTAAAGTAGTTCTTCCAACTTTCTGAATAACCTCTCATGTGTACCAAGTTTTGTCAGATTATAGTGTGTGTGTGTGTGTGTGTGTGTGTGTATGTATGTATATATGTGTGTGTGTGTGTGTGTATATATATATATATATATATATATATATATATATATATATATATATATATATATATATATATATATACATGTATGTATGTGAATGGTACATATGCCTTTCATAACTGTTCCTTTTTGAAGGGTTGATCTCTTAGGAATAACTGTCTTCTAATTATCAGGATGGCCATCATATCTATATTGCATTGTGTCTGCAGATTTATCTATACAGTGATCTCTGCTGAAGTCTGTCTCTTGGTCACACCTCCTCACAACAAACTTTGGGCCTAGATGTCCCAAATGGTTCATGTGGGTCACTTGTTTTTATCAGATTGCAATCTAAAACATAGAATAATTATCTCTTTAAGTAACAGAGGGTTGCAATGTGTTGTACTCTGCTCCTTAACCCTTTGAGTACCAGATGAGTGTGCAGCACATTGTAAACCACTGTGTTGCAGAGCTCGCTGGCGCTCAGTGGGTTAAAGTGTTCAAGTTCTTAATCCCTTGAGTGCTAGAAATATTATTGCAGAGCAATCTGTAGCATTCAGTGATTTAAGAGCCACTAATTTCTAGTGTGTATTTCCCTTTAAATGTGATCTCTTTACATTCCAATGACTTGTGTTCAGCTGACAGTAGGTAGAATTGCTTTGTTTTGAGTAATACCCCACCCCACATGATAATGAGGCGATCATTCATCAGCTAGAACATTGCCTTGGTTATCTTATCTTAGAATGGGGTAGACCGGCACTAATGAAAAGCTTTCACATTCTTATGCCGGCTTTCCAGAACACAAGAGAAGAAACTGAGATTGTTAGGGATAGCAAAATCCAAGTAACAGATATCCTGGCTTCCTGTAGTGTGGCTTTTCATGTTCTGCTGTAATACGTACACAATCCTCAGAGGTTAATGAAACATTGTATATATTGAGTATAAACACAAATAACCACTCCTTATCTTGCTTTGTTTTTGTTTTGTCTGAGACATGGGGGTGGATGTATAAATCCTTCATGCAATTCCTATGGCTGATGGCTGTAGTGTATACCGGAGGACACTCTCTGCTCTTGATAAAGGGACGAGATCCCCTAAAACTGAATATGGTTCATATCCATTTTAACCTTTTGAGTATCCGTCTGGCACCAAAGGTTTAAATATATACAGCTAGATACATTTTTTTACAAATGTAATATTATAAACATGCATTTTTTATTCACCTGGTGGCAGATGTACAGGAACATCTGACCCCTCTTGTTTAACCCTTTGTGTGCAGAGCAATGTGCTGTGTACCCCTCTGGCACTCAAAGGGTTAATACTAGTGATATGTTTAATGTACTGCATGACTTTAGGTCAACCAATAAGAGAGACGTGTTTCAGTGAACTGAACTGGTTGGCTTCTAATTTCAAAACAACTGTTTGTTTTAGCAGTTTGAGGCCTAACAAAAAGTAGCCACTTTCACTTTTTTTGTATTTTCTCCAGTAATGTCCCTTTAAGGTTTTAATGCAAGTAAGCACACTCCCCACATACACACCCACCGCATGACTCGTGCAGGAAAATGACCGTTAAATGATTTCCTCTGCACCTTGTTTAACCCTTTGAGTGCCATAGGGGTACAGAACGAATTGCAAAGCACTCCCTTCAGGACTAGAGGTGTGTGCAACTAATTGTGAAGCAATGATGTGCACACCCTCTCTGGTCCCAAAGGTGTTAATACTTAGTATGAAGCAAGGATTACAGGAAAGAACAGCTCTGAAATACCCACTGTCTTTCCCATTGCCCTTCCCTTGGCACTAGGTGTGATGGGGTACTTTTTGTCAGTCAGGGCTCTTCTCTGGTTTACAGTAGTGTAAGAATGGCATATTAACAAACTACCCTCACTTCTACAGCTTAAAGCCAATATCTGCCTTCCTGATGTGATCAAGGCAGAGAAAGAAGGTGTCTGTCTCATAGTAGAAGTGGGTCTAGTTAGATTCTATTTTGCCATTAGTGAACATTAGAACATGCTCTGGGGGCTGGCTGTGTGGATGACACATCACACAATCTTTTGTGCCTCTCAGTTTAAATAGGCTATGGATAACAACAGCTATAACTTATTTACATACCTGGGAACTCTCCAGTTTTGCCCCGGAGACTCCGGATTTCAGACTGAATTACCGGGTCTCCGGGGCAATGTGTGGATCGCCGGGTGGGCAGAGTTTAAATAGAAACTCTGCCCACTTGTGCTCTGTCCCGCCCGGTTCCTCCCACTCCCCGCCCTCATAGATATATTTTGCAGGTTTTTTTTTTGGTTTTTCTTTTGTCCCGCCCCCTCTGCGGCTAAGCCCCGCCCCCTTTATGACGCGATTCGCGTCATTTTCCTCCTAGGTCGGCATTGACAGGGTAACCCTGTTTCAAAAGTTCCCAGGTATGCTTATTTACCTTACAAACGTATTATTTTACGGCATTGCAGAGGGGGGAGTATTTGGTCTTTAGGTAACTACATATCCTTTAAAGGGATAGTCATGTTTCATAATAAAAGCAGCTCTAATTAATCATTGTATTTGGACTTTGGAGAGTGTTATTTCAATTCTGTCAGAGTTGTAATTCAATGACAAAGTATCCCCCTCCTGCCCCTTTTACTGATGTAACACTGTTCAGCCAGAGCAGAAGGGAGGTGCCCAGGTAGACTGCAGAGAGGGACAATCTTCAATTAAGATAAGGGAAAAACCTGAAAAACTTGTCAAGGGGGGCAGGGCTTTCATTGTTCTCATAGGAAGAAGATTGTCCCCTTCTGTTATCTGTCTGGTCTATGGACTGGATTCCACATCTGAGAAGAGATTGCTTACACTACGTAAAAGGGGCGGGAGGGGAAACTTTGCTTGTGAATATCTCTCAAACCATAAAGGTTTGAGAGATAAGACTTATATCTTCATGTTTTTTTAATGCCTACAAAATAAAGATAAAATGAAGTATTACTATCCCTTTAAAATCAAAGAAGCTTATGGAAACTTCAGTCTGCAGGACTGAACAGTAATTGGCACAAGCCTGCAATGTGTGTGGGTGTGTTTTTGTTTCATCCCCCTTTCTTCTCTTCTTTAAAGGGATATGTGATCATTGTATTGGTAAATGTAGAGGAGACGTGCCCAGACTTTAGTAACATGGGATCTAAGCTTTTGTAGTCCACCTAACATGATCTACTACCTTACCAGAACGTGTCAACCGTCCCTCACCATCACATTCAAATATGTTAAAAGACATATGTATGATTATCATACCTGGAAATGATCTGGAGACTCCGGCGTTGAGAGTTAATTACTGGGTCACTATGAACAGAGGCTGCTTCTCCGTCTGTCTTGCCTTTCCTTTTTAACTCTGCCTTCTTCGCACCCTGTTCTGCACCGCCCATTTTTATGATGTGATTGTCATTTACACATGTCCAGTAGCAGCCCATGCATGCTTTCCTGGGGCTCCACAGAAGATTGTTCCCTACTAGGATTATTATATAGCCTGTCTATACATAGTAAAATTGGTCCAGAAAAACATGCACAATATTGTAAATAATCTGTTAAAAACAAGTAATTCTGGGCAATAGGGAAGAAAAATAAATTTCCCATTGATTGACCTTTAACTTCTTCAATGTCAGATGGGTATGCAATGCATTGCTTTGCGCATTCCTCTGGCACTCTGTTAAACTCTGCAATGCTAGAGAGGTATTTAATGCATTGAGTAGCAAAATATTGGAGACTGCTCCTATCATTCAACAGTTCCACAAAAAAAGCAGCTCTGTTTAATCTTCATAGTATTTGGGCCATGAAGAGTGTTATTTCAATACTATCAGAGTTGTAGTTCAAAAGTAATTGAATAATAAAGTATCTCCCTCCCACCCCTTTTACCTAGTGTAAGCCGCTTCCCCTCAGATGTGAAATCTGGTTTCTTGACCAGACAGATCACAGCAAGGATCAATCTTCTTACTGTGAGCATAAGGAAAACCCTGCCCCCTTGGCAGGCTTTTCAGGTTTTACCTTATGCTCACTGAAGATTGTCCCTCATTGCAATCCATCCGGACAGTCTTGCTGCTCTAATGTGAGCAGTGTTACATCAGTAAAAGGGGCGGGAGTGGGATACTTTATCATTCAATTACACATGAACTACAACTCTGACAGTATTGCAATAATGCTCTCCATGGACCAAATACTATGAAGATTAATCAGAGCTGCATTTTTGTGAAATATTACTATCACTTTAAATCAGTGGGAGTTTTTAGTACAACTTTTACATTTTAAGCCTGACCAAATAAAACTCCTTCAATGCTGGAAGGATTTGGCAAACCCCTACTTAGAATGAATCTTCTCATAGTCTCACAGTAACCACTTTGGGATCTACTGGTAGATTGTGATCTAATATTGAGCACCCTTGATGCAAATGTATGGAAAAGGAGGAAAGTGATCAAATATCCCTTTAAATTAGAGATACTTATGAGAAATATTATTTGTGGTTCCACTGATTCCTATGTAGTTCTACAGATTGTCCTTGATTTAAAGGGACATGTTATGTGGTCACCTTAGATAGAAAAGAGGCTCTTTTTTGTGCTTACAAATCCTAAACCATACCTGAATGTCAGTTACCTCTTGTGGTAAGTAAGCACATTTTCCTTTTTTGAATTTGACTAGTCTTTCATGATCATCATACCTGGGAACGCTCAGGGGTTTCCCATATCTGAGGGTGAAGGTCCAAATCCTCAGGGTGAGAGCTTTCTATGTTACCTACTATGTGATTTGCCCCCATTTAAATGTATCTTTGGTCTCTAAATTGGTGCCATTTATATCAGAAAGACAGGGAGAGCTATCCTGTTTGTGTTTAGGCAGTGAGATCTCTAAATTGTAGCATGTTAAATATTCATTGCAGACTGAAGTTTTAATGGTTAATATTTCAAAGATCTCATCTTCAAAGTTCCCTGTTATGTCTATCATCAATTGCTGATGTAAACCCCTAATTTCTTAGTTCTGTCTTATGGTAAAGTGGGTTTGCTCCAGAATTACACTTTTCTATCATTATTTCAAATGTTAAAACTGTAAAGTGAGACTGAAGTACACAACAACAGGAAGTTGGGATTGTGGTGGAAGCCATAAGTCACAAAATGGCAGTTTAAAGCCAGGAATCCCTGTTTTCAGGGGAGAGTCCTTTGATTGAGGCCTCTGTCCCAGATGCCTTCAGTCCCATGGCCCATATAGGTTACTTTCTGGCAATTCCTCTCCCTTTCGTAATAATACAAAAAAAAAAACTTCATGGTGGGTTGCACATCAGGACCAAAATGTCTTCATACATATTTATGACAAAAAAGTTCACAAAACCATTAGATTTTCAAGTGAAATTATGCTTTTAATACTTACAGTCTAAAAGATGATACCTGTCGATAGGGTTGCCACCTTTTCTTAAAAAAAATACCGGCCATGGCATTCCCTCCATAGACTTAACATTGGACAGAAGCCAATTTTTTACCGGCCTGCCGGTAAAATACCGGCAGGGTGGCAACCCTACCTGTCGACCTCACATAACTTGGTCTCAATCAGTAGAAGATACAAAATGGTTTATATGTTATGATAATATTTTTTCATTTACATCCTTTAATCCAGCCCAACGCCCATCCCTTGCTGACTTTTCCTTCCACTGTACACTTCCTGCACAGGTGTTTGTGCAGGGAGCCAGTAGAAATCTGGCTGCTTAGCCAGCAGGATTCATGCAAATTGATTGGCTGCATTTTACAGGGGGTGGGCTAAAGAAACATGATTGACAGCTCTGCAGAGGGACAGCACTGTCAATTATTATAGCACTAGTGTAAAAGCCCGTGTGGATGGGCCAAGGTCCAGGTGATGTTAACCCTCTGAGTGCCACCCCTCTGGCACTCAAAGGGTTAAGAGGCTGGTCCTGCTCTGCGTCCTGCTGCCGACGCAGTCATGCACTGTAGAGACTGGCGAAAGCACAGAATGCTCCCAGCACAGAACTCCCAGCATTCTGTGCGTTCTGGAAGTCTCTACTGCGCATAACTGCTTCTGACAAACATCCTAGCAAATTATTATACAGGATAATAAAGATGGTGGCACTATCCCTCAGCAACATGGATCTGAATTAAATGTAGTAGAAGATGAGATATGGAAGCAAAATATCTTGGTTACGCTATAATTGTACTATAGAAAAGGATTGGAGGGGGGGGGAGTGGAAAGGTGACATCCCCTTTGAGTGCCAGAGGGGTATCCAAATCATTGCTTCTGAACACAGATCCTATTGTATCAATAAACAATGCCTGAAAGTAAATATGGTTATTAAATTCTCACTGAGTGTAGTACTCTTGACATTTCAGTGCACTTGATGGACAAACTGAAGTTCTGAAGCCTATGCAGTCAACAGATGTCTGTAATGCATTGCTCTGAAATGCAGTGCACGCTCTTCTATTGTCAAAAGGGTCACATGTTGTCCGGGCAGTTCAGAAAGCTATTATTCTATGCCAAAGGTTAGACTCTGGTTATAGTTGTGTTGGTAACAACTCCACCACTTTGTGACATCTTGAATTACAATATCTCTTGAATGAAGTGGCTCCAGTAGTGGGTGTCCAATTGTTGTACTTTACAGGAAAAAACCTACAGTGCATTTTTTTCATAATTACATTTTACAGATTATTCAGGTTTGATTGCCATTCCTTCTTTCAAGTGGTGAGTAGATGAGTAGCCTAGCGTCTCATGTTTCCATCTCTTTAGAAATCAGAGAGGCTCATGTACTAAGAGTTGGGCAATTCTGGAGCAACCAGGTGTGCTATGGGGAACAAATAAAAATTCCCCTTTAATTTAAATGGGTATCTAACCCCTTGAAAGCTTGGGGTCTCAAGCATTCAAGATTGTGTTGCAATGCTTTAGCTAGCTCTCTGAATCTCAGTGGGTTAAAAGCCCCAATCACGAAGAATTCTGGGAACGATAATTTGCTCATTAGTACAAGAGGCTCTGTGTTTGACCTTCTGATTAACCGCCTCTTTCTGATGTGTCTCTTCTAGGGCTCTTCGACAGTTTCATTCTTTGGAGGTAAAACATGACGCCCTTCCTTTTCCCTATCCCAGCAACCGCTCTGCTTCTGTGTTTTTCTTGGATTTTGCCTATTCAGTGCTGCAATAAGGCACTCTGCGCAAGTGATGTCAGCAAATGTCTAATACAGGTAAAGTGGCACTGTGCAGTACTGCACCTTCCACATGCTTTAATACTTCCAATCTAGCTGTGTGTTTAAAGTGGGCTGTATTCATCAAGAGGTGCAATTCTGGAGCAAATCAACTGCAACGTGGGGGTGTGTGAAAATCCCCATTTCGTATTTATTTTTTTAATGGAGTTTTGAACCTGTCGAATGCTAGAAAGGTTTCAAATTCAGTTTAACCATCTGAGTGCCAGAGGGGTATGCATCTGGGACTTGAAGGGTTAAAAGCACGATTTGAATCACTGGGAATTTGCACTGTGTTGCAAATAATCTGCTCCAGATATGGACCTATTTAGCTTGATGAATACCTGAAAGAGATGCTCCTCACAGTTCTTATGACTTACCACATGACAGGAGGGTTTATTATACTGAGGACAGGGGGCCATTTTAAAAGTAAGGGTAAGTGGTCAGCTGCTCAGGGCCCACTGCTGAAAGGGGCACCCATACACTCAAACTGTCTCTATGGAACATTTAGTTAATATGGCTAGGGCAGTCAGTGCATTGTGCACCCCTCTGGCCCTTAATGTGTTAATGTATTCTGCAAGCATTTCTGTTACTGACCTCATTAAGGGCCCTATGCTGTGTAACTAACAAGGCAGTGGTTCTAAAACAGATCTTCTTGATCACTAGCACGTCAGGACTTAAGGATTTCCTTTCTTGAACACAGGTGAGTTAATAAATCACAATAACCTGAGCCTCTGATTCACTCGCCTATGCTCAAGCAGGGAAATGTTAGTCCTGGCCTTTTGTTGACTTATGAAGAGAGGTGTGAGAACTCTCACTGTAAGGGGCTGCAAAGTGTCAATGGGATTTTGTTTTTTTCATTTGTGAAGTATGAGTCTGTTCCATTCATGCATTCCATCTCATATATATATATAATGTAATCTACACATTTATTTGTGCGTTGCTTTGTTCACTGGGCATAAAATCTGATATTTAAAAGCAAGTTCCAGTCTACAATGAAAGTTTTCCCACGCATATGTTCAAGAGTGTATAAAATAAAAGTTTGCTGCACTGTGTATCTGCCTTTAATGACCCATACCAGTATAAGGGAGTTAGTCATGCCTGTCTACACCTTTATACTTGTTTTATTTGCAGAGGCAGGTAGCGCTCCTCCCTTTCACCATTGTTTTGAAGATAATTAAGAAGTTGGTGTGTAAACAGCAGTTTAATTACTTCCTTTTTGTCAGACTTGCTGGCTTTGGTTAAACTATAGTCTTTGTGTTGCTAAACACATGAATATCCCTTGCCCACGTTTTGCAAATAAAGAAAAAAATTAAAAAGCACCTATTTTGTAGAACATATATGCAACCTGTGGTTCTCCAGCAGTCAATGGAATACAATGAAAATCCTTTTCAGGTGACATAAAAAAAAAAACCTTGCAAGCAAAACTCTAAATCAGTGCTGAGTTTTGGACCTTCAGCTATTTAGGACTACAACTTCCACCAGCCAACAATTGAAGGACTAAAGATTAAAGGGATAGTAACACTTCAGTATTACAAATCCCTATATTAAAGCCCTAGTAAAAAAAAAAAAAAACGTATTGCCCCCAGTGTCATCTCTCTAACCTTTATGGTTGGAGAGATGAATGCTTCTAAAGTTGCCTTCTCCCTCCTCCTTCCCTGTAGTCAGCATTCTAGCTGACTCAGGGAAATCCGGTCAGAGATCATCAGGCGGCTCTGCAGCAGAGCTGCGATAGCGTTAACTAAAAAAAAAACTTTCACTAAAACAGTCTTCTACTTGTGGTTGCAAGCCAAGCGCACGTAGAAGACCATTTCAGTGAAAGTTTTTTTTTTTTTTAGTTAACGCGATCAGGCTGTGCTGGAGATCCGCCTGAAAGTCGTACAACTCTGTTACCTGCAGTCAGCTAAAATGCTGACTACGGGGAAGGGGGAGGGAGAGGGCAACTTTAGAAGCGTTCATCTCTCAAACTATAAAGGTTTCAGAGATGACACTGGGGGCAATATGTTTTTTTTTTTTTTTTTTACTAGGGCTTTAATATAGGGATTTTTAATACTTAAGTATTACTATCCCTTTCAAGGGATAGCAATACTTAAAAATTACTAATCTCCATATTGTAGCCATGGTAAAAGAATGTAATTGTCCCAGGGTTATCTCTCAAACGTTTATGGCTTGAGAGAGAACCGTACGTAAAGTTCCCCCCTCCCCCGAAGTCAGCATTGTACTGACTGCAGGGACATCCGGTCTTATTTTCATCAGGCGGCTCTGCAGCAGAGCTGAGATTGCGTTAGTAAAAAATATACTGAAACGGTCTTCTACGTGTACTTGCAAACCAAGCACATGTAGAAGACCGTTTCAGTGAAATAATTATTTTTTACTAACGCGATCTCTGCTCAGCTGCAGAGCCGCAAGCCTGCCGTACAACAGACTTCCCCTGCAGTCAGTACAACGCTGACTTCAGGGAAGGAGGAGGGAGGGGGGAACTTTACGTACGGTTTTCTCTCAAACAATATAGGTTTGAGAGATTACACTGGGGACAATTAAATTCTTTTTAACATGGCTACAATATGGGGAATAGTAATATTTAAGTATTACTATCGCTTTAACGATCCCTGCTGTAATTTAATATCCTAAAACACATTTCTCTCTCTTATCCTATATAATAATTCGCTAGATGGGTTTGTCAGAAGCTGGCATGCGCAGTAGAGATTGCAGCCCACGCTGCAGTCATGCGCACTACAGACTGCCCGCTTGTGCATGACTGCACTGTGGCCATTGCTGGGTGGCATTGTGGCCCGTGTACATGGGCTCTTCAACTAGTAGTTTTATAACAAACTAGTGAAAGTGGCAAAGCGTTGTCTGGGTATTGTAACATACATACACTCTGGGTAAAATAGACACCCCAGAGTCTCTCTCTGTTCCTCTCTTCTTCTTCTCCTCTCTATCTGTCTCTCTCTCTGTGTCACAATGTGAGTACACTTGCTTATGCTTTCTTGGTCTTGTGCTGTCTCGCTCTTGTGTGCTTAACTGTGCCCTCCCAAGTGCGCTCTTTCTGGCTGGTGATATTTTGCAATTTTTGTGTTCTGAGGTTAACCCCTTAATGACCAGCAGTTCAGGGAAGTGACCTTCCCTTAAATATTTCTTTGATCGTTGTTGGCATACCACATTTGTCCTGTGACGTATAGTGGCGCACCTGAGAGAGACCACTCCTGTCTTGGAGTGGTCAATTTCAGACCCTGTTTGTGCTTACAGCACTCCTGCGGGAGTGCTGTGAGCACAAATATGTGATGTGCCAGGGCCATCACCAGTTCTTAAAGGGATAGTAATACTTTGTTTTATCTTTATTTGATTTTGTAGGCATTAAAAAAACATGAACGATATAAGTCTTATTTCTCAAACCTTTATGGTTTGAGAGATATTCACAAGCAAAGTTTCCCCTCCTGCCCCTTTTTCCTAGTGTAAGCCATCTCTTCTCAGATGTTGAATGCAGTCCATAGACCAGACAGATAACAGCAGGGGGCAATCTTCTTCCTATGAGAACAATGAGAGCCCTGCCCCCTTGACAAGTTTTTCAGGTTTTTCCCTTATCTTAACTGAAGATTGTCCCTCTCTGCAGTCTACCTGGGCACCTCTCTTCTGATCTGGCTGAGCAGTGTTACATCAGTAGAATGGGCGGGAGGGGGATATTTTGTCATTGAATTACTCTTGAACTACAACTCTGACAAAATTGAAATAACACTCTCCAAAGTCCAAATACTATGATGATTAATTAGAGCTGGTTTTATTATGAAACATTACTATCCCTTTAAGGCGAAAAAATGTGGTTGTTCTGGCACATCACTGATCATTAAGGGGTTAAACGGAGTTGAGGTCCAACAACAGCTGGAGAGCCACAGCAGGTTCCCTTCCTTGCTTTATCCTGTGCTCATTAGAACAGTTTGAGAATAAGCTCTTACATGTAGTAAAGATTTCCTGAATGGGAACGGAGTGTACAGGGAAGGGAAGCGTCATGGGGAGGACTGAGCTGGATGTACATGCTGGGGGGGGTGGGGTTGGTTCATGGGAAGAATAAGTTCAGTGATATAAGGAGGCTAAGGCAGGAAGAAGTCTGCGATTTAGAGGGGACAAGGACAGCATTCCTCCCACCTTATTATGGTGAGTTTTGTGGTTGGATTTGTCACAGCAGGGCAATTAGTCCTTGCCTGGTTTTTCAGATATCGATAGGTTATGTGGATTTTTTCTCGGGCTGAAGCCCTTTGGAAGTTATGCCCCAGATTTAGGTTGAGGGTGTGACATTACCTGTTGAGGCTAAGGTATATGGCCAATGGGGTCATCACTTTGGAGTCAGGTATAAAATGGTGAAGAATGTAGAGTTTCTAGCATGAGCCTCGGCAATTTGGCCATGCTTGGTTCCAGCATATTTTATATTGGCAAGCTTAATAAAAAGTACATTATTATGGCTAAATATAATGGTAATCAAAGTATTTTAATAACGCTGTGGCCTGTTATCTGTATATTTTGGGAGGATCTTACCCCCAAGATGAGAATGACAAGGTCACGGATTACTCACCTGTGATTAAACACGGTTATAAGGAAAATCTGTTCAACTGGTGAGTCCCAATGACTAACATTGAGAAACACTGTTCATATGCTCCACAGAACAACACAGGAATTTTCAATTTTAAAAGCTCCAGAGAGAACAGGAAATAAAGCAAATTGCTGTAAAACAAGGCTACAAATCCCATAATGCATTACTTCAAACTACTGCTGCTCTGGATGTGTTTGGTACAGACACTGAAAAATTCAATATTTATACAGAATAAGGAAGTACCGTCCTCAATTTTCATCATACAATACTACCCCATAAAGGTTCAGGTCAACTCCTATATGGTGTATTGCCCTTCTGGTGCCATGTAATGGTGTATTTCCCTACTGTTCTCATGCTATGTGAAAAAGGTGCCATTTGGGACAGCCCATATGATGGTCATGTCTTTGGAAGCTTCTGATAGGTTTATTGGCAACATCTGAGTTAATTAGAGACACACCAGTGATGTATTTTAATGCACACAGGAACACACTGCTTCTGTTTGTAACATCATGGGAAAGTCTAAAGAAATCAGCCAAGATATCAGGAAGAGAATTGTGGACTTGCACAAGTCTGGATCATCCTTGGGTGCAATTTCCAGATACCTGCAGATGTCTCGTTCATCTGTACAAACAATTATATGAAAGTACAAAAAAGATGGGAATGTCCAGCCATTATATCGCTCAGGAAGGAGACGGGTTCTGTGTCTCAGAGATGAACGTGCTTTGGTCCGACATGTGCTTATCAACCCAAGAACAAAAGCAAAATACCTTGTGAAGATGCTGGCGGAAGCTATTAAGATTGTGTCATTATCCACAGTGAAACGAGTACTGTATCAACATGGGCTGAAAGGCCACTCTGCCAGGAAGAAGCAATTACTCCAAAAGAAACATATAAAAGCCAGATTAATGTTTGCAAATGCACACAGGAACAAAGACCTACATTTTTGAAGACATGTCCTGTGGTCTGACGAAACTGAAATTGAACTGTTTGGCCATAATGACCATCATTACGTTTGGAGGAAAAAGGGAGAAGCTTGGAAGCCTAAGAACACCATCCCAACTGTGAAACACGGGGGGTGCCAGCATCATGTTGTGGGGTTGTTTTGCTGCAGGAGGGACTGGTGCACTTCACAAAATAGATGGCATCATGAGACAAGAAGATTATGTGGCAATACTGAAGCAACATCTCAAGACATCAGCCAGGAAGTTAAAGCTTGGGCGGAAATGGGTCCTCCAAATGGACAATGACCCAAAGCATACTGCCAAACTGGTTACAAAGTGGCTTAAGGATAACGAAGTCAATGTTTTGGAGTGGCCATCACAAAGCCCTGATCTCAATCCTATTGAAAATTTATGGGCAAAGCTAAAAAGGCAGGTGCGAGCAAGGCAACCTACCAACATGGCTCAGTTACACCAGTTCTGTCAGGAGGAATGGGCCAGAATTCCTACCAACTATTGTGAGAAGCTTGTGGAAGGATATCCAAAATGTTTGACCCAAGTCATACAGTTTAAGGGCAATGCTACCAAATACTAATGAAATGTATGTTACATTTTGACTTTGCAGAAAGTAATAAAAATGCCTTAAAAAAAATTCTCTCATTACTCTGGCATTTGGCAAATATAAAAAATTTTGGTAATCCTAAATGACCTAAAACGGGTAAGGTTTATTCTGATTTCATGTCAGATAGTGAGAAAAAAATGCATATGTGTCTTTTTTATATAGTGTATGTAAACTTCTGGTTTCAACTGTGTGTGTGTGTGTGTGTGTGTGTGTGTGTGTATATATGTATATATGTGTATGTGTATATATATATATATATATATATATATATATATATATATATATAGAATAAGCCTCATTGCATAATTTATGGTACCTCACACACAGAACATAATATATGTCTCCTCAGAAAACAAACACACATTGAACAGAATGCCTCATTACATAATTTATGTCTCATTAAGAGACACAACTCCTATTGGGTGATTCAATGGAGGCATGTTTATCATAAAGGTAGTTGGCCCGCCCCCTCCAGCCCACCCACCACTAGCCAACTGACAAAAAAATATTTAGCTGCCACTTGCTCCTGAAGTAGGGGATATCCGTAACTTCTCCTGGTACAAACACACTCTCACTCAGGATCATGACCCCACAAACACACTGTTTCACCTCCCACAGATAACTGTAACCCTCCATACACTGTTTCAGTACGAGGGTGTAATGTTTCCATAAAATACAAACTCAGGGATAGACTTAATAGCAACTCTTTTATTTAACTCTTTTCATCTCTTCAGTCACCTCACTAACTGTCTGTTTTCAACGGTCACTCCTCCACTTCCTGATTCCCGCCCTTTCTACTTAAAGGGAGAGCGATGCTTTGCTGTATGTTACAGAAGGCAAGCCTCAAACACCACTTTCTATTTGTTCCCTCAGCATATTGCTACGTTGCCTCAACTGAAGAGCCACTGTGTGTTATATTGCTATGTTACCGCAACTTAAGTAAGGAGGAGTTACTGCTCCATTGGGTGATTCAACTGGGGAGTGATTTAAATCATGCAGGGAGTTGGCCTGCCCCCACTATCCAGCCCACCCACCACTATCCAAGTGGCAGCAAAATGGCTGAAACTCGACACAACACCACAGACACAAACACCACAGACACAAAACACACACACACACTCTCTCTCACACACTCTCTCTCACACACACACACTCTCTCTCACACACACTCTCTCTCTCTCACACACACTCTCTCTCTCTCACACACACACTCTCTCTCTCACACACACTCTCTCTCTCACACACACTCTCTCTCTCACACACACTCTCTCTCTCACACACACTCTCTCTCTCACACACACTCTCTCTCTCACACACACTCTCTCTCTCACACACACTCTCTCTCTCTCACACACACACACTCTCTCTCACACACACACTCTCTCTCTCTCACACACACACTCTCTCTCTCTCACACACACACTCTCTCTCTCTCACACACACACTCTCTCTCTCTCACACACACACTCTCTCTCTCTCACACACACTCTCTCTCTCTCACACACACACTCTCTCTCTCACACACACACTCTCTCTCTCACACACACACTCTCTCTCTCACACACACACTCTCTCTCTCTCACACACTCTCTCTCTCACACACACACTCTCTCTCTCTCTCTCTCTCTCTCACACACTCTCTCTCACACACTCTCTCTCACACACTCACATGCAATCACTCACTCTTGCATTCACTCACTCACACCTTCCACCATAGTCTCACTCACACCCCGAGAGCCAGCACGATCCACCTTCTAGCATAGTATGTGCAATTACCACATGCATTTCAACTACATGAATGAATGCCACTCACTCACACCCCGGGAGCCAGCACGATCCACCTTCCACCATAGTATGTGCAATTACCACATGGATTTCAACTATATGAATGAATGTCACAGTGGAGTCATAAGTACAAACGCAAACTCATTACAATGACACATAAGTGACTCACTTCTGTGTGTGTGTATCTCTGTGTGTGCCTGTGTGTTCCTCACTGTGTGTGTTGCATGTCTGTATCACACTCTATATTCTGCATGTTGTGCATTGCATGTATGTGTGTATGACTGTGTCGGTCTTTATGCATCTCAGCGCATGCGTGTGCATTTGCGTGTGTGTCTGTGTTTGTTTGTTTTGCATCTGTGTGTGTGCATTAATTCCCTATATATCCTGCCGGGCAGCGCCGTCCCACATTGCTATTATATAGATATAATTTAAAAAATAGCAGAACATCCCTTCCATACTTGCAAGTGCCAATAATTGTACAAGAAAACCTTATATAATTTATTATTTATTTTTTTTTTTACTCTAAATTAAAAACAAACACACACCAAATCACACCTTCTTATGAGAGCCAATTATGCGAGTACATTTATTTGAATTAAAACCATGAACTGAACTGTATTTTAACAGGAGCTGTGCCAATGCCGACCAACAGACGGAAACTGCTCCTGCTGTAAGGAGTGTATGCTTTGCCTGGGCACACTCTGGGATGAGTGCTGTGACTGTGTGGGTAAGTGTGGATTTCATTTTGCAATCCGTTTAATCACATGCAGCACTCTCCATATCCTGATGCCTTTTTTTAATGTGTGTAAATATAAAAAATGCCCAAAATTTCTCAGTATTTCACTGTTCATCCAAAAATTCTAACTCTCAGACTAGACTAAAGCTCTCCAGAAACTGATCACAATAATGCCATATGGTGACCAAAATAGAAATTTGCAATGCCATTAAAATAAACTTGAGCGGTAAAAACTTGTTTGGAACAAATGATTCCCTTGTTTCAACAACAAGATAATCCACTGTGTGGCAGTGAATGGATGCCGTTTGTGAGTTATCTTAAATCAGACACCTAAATAGCTACATGAACATTGATGGGAAAAAGACATGCATATTCCTGTGTGTAAAGGGAGTGCCCAAATCAGTGACACTCATGGACTGGAAACAGATCCTCTCTGCACTCTTGCTGCAGCTTGCTCTCTCTCCCTATTGAAACAAAGAGGAATTAAAATCTGTGTTAAATACGAGGGTTTGCTGATACGTATTGAGCCTTACCCAGAAAAAATTGAGCTAGGAAGCTGTAACTGCCACACTATTCTACATATTCCCCCAGGAAGTCAATGCACTTGCGACATTCTTCCGACTGCTGGTGTAACCACTCATTTCCAGCCTCCGGAACACTCCCAAATCATTGTCCCTTTAGGTGTTTTTTGAGATTGGGGAATAGATGATAGCCAGAAGGAGCCAGGTCAGGTGAATAGGGTGGATGGGGCATCACTTGAAAGCGTAAGGAGGTCAGTTTTGCCATTGTGTCACCTGCAGTGTGTGATGAAGAGTTGTCATGCAACAGGATGACATCTTTGGAGAGCTTTCATCTATGTTTCTCCTTGATGTTTTGCCTCAACTTCATCAATAAAGCACAGTAATATGTTGCATTGATGGTTGAACCCTTTTGGAGGTAGTCCACCAGCAGAACCCCCTTCTTATCCCAAAAACCTGTTGCCATTTGCCTATGCGCTGGCCTTTGCACATGGAACTTCTTTGGCCTGGGGGAACCACTGTGCCTCCATTCCTTAGACTGTTCCTTTGTCTCAGAATCAGAACAGTAGATCCATGTCTCATCACCAGTTACCAGTTTGTCCAGGAAATCTGACTAAGTTCTTGCAAAATGTTCCAAAACAGCCACCGATGTCTCCACACATCTCTTTTGTTTGGTTGTCAAAAGTTTTGGGATCCACTTTGCTGCAAGCTTTCTCATTTTCAAGTTGTTGTGGATAATGGCACCAACTCTCTCATGTGATATTCCCAGATATGTAGCAATATGTTTGGCTGATATACGGCGGTCCTCCATGATCATGTCATGGATGGCTTTCACATTTGCAGGCACAGAGACAGAACCAGGCCTTCCACTGGGTTTCTTACTTTCAACACAGAAATGGCCAGTTTTGAAATTGACAACCCAATGTTTAACTGTTGTATATGAAAGGCCACTGTCACCCAAAGTTTGTGACATTTCTTCATGGAGTTGCTTTCCCCCTTTCCCTTGGAGAAACAGGAACTTGATTAGGGTCCTATGCTGTTCCACATTGAACTTTTCTGGAGGTGCTGCCATGTTCATTTTGGACCTTAAAAATAAAGATAAGTTAAAATCATAGGTAGTTGATTTTTGCACCATTGAATATACACAAATTGGCCAGCACACCCTGCAATTTACAGCTTCCTAGCTCAATTTTTTCTGGGTAAGGCTCAATACTTATCAGCACCCCCTTGTACACCATAAAAAATATAAATATGTAATCTCTGGTACTCTTGCTTCAAAGTGATGGTGATCTTCCAAAGCACAACTACTTTTAGTACAGCACTGGAGAACCTATCCCCGACAAAATTCTTGGGGTTATGGGCTTTTAAAGAGGCTAAATCCTAGTGTCAGCAAGCAAGCATTGCAAACAAGCTATCCAAGAATATTTATTTTTACAAAATGGCACTGTTTAAACAACATTATGCCTTTTTACTGAACCCACCCTTTGAGTGATATTGAAAAGGAATGTATTGCTCAGTCTTCTGCCATTCAAAGGATTAATTACTTCTCCTTAGTTCAAGGGTGAGCAATGTGATCTAAAACTACCTTTTATCCTTCACCATCTGTGGTTGGTGGGGTATGATGGGAGTTCTTGTCTGGCAAGAGCTGAAGGGACTTGCATTTCCCACCTCTGATTTGCTGCTTTTGCAGGGTTCGCTGTAAGGCAGATGACTGCACCATATACCCTTCAGCTGTTTAAAGGGATAGTAATACTTAAAATGTAAAAAAAAATGTGTTGTAGGGTTTATCCCCCCGAGTAAAACATGGGCACTCCCACTGCTGAAAAGTGTTTCATTCAAAAGTTATTAATTTTCAAAGTTGGATTTTTTAGGTGCAATATCACAGTGGCCTGAAATTGTACAGTGGCGCTGTTGCTATACGATCCTATGGACAGCTCTGGTCAGTTGACCATAAATCTCCATAGGATGGTGTAGCAACAGCGCCACTGTACAATTTCAGGCCACTGTGATATTGCACCTAAAAAATTCAACTTTGAAAATTAATAACTTTTGAATGAAACACCTTTCAGCAGTGGGAGTGCCCTTGTTTTACTCAGGGGGATAAACCCTATAACATATATTTTTTTACATTTTAAGTATTACTATCCCTTTAAACAAGGGCTGAGAGAAGAAAAAATAAAGGCAGTTTTTGTCAAACAGCAGCTGGAGGGCCTCATATTGAACAGAGACAAATGTCCTCACTGCTCAAATCCAGTATTAAATGCTACATTTAATCATATAAATAAGCAATATTAACATTTTGTGAAACTCATAGTCTAGAGGTAGGAAACAATTGGCTCTCTAGCTTTTGGGAACTACAACTACCATGGTCTGATTGAAGTTGTAGATTCCAACAGCTTTAGAGCAAAATGTTGACCAGTCCTTTAATAACCTATTAACATTTTAATGACAAAAGCATAGAATATGGGCTTGAGAGTCAATGTTAAATCACTGTCAGCAGGATCTAGGGACAGGGAGCCAGATAGACTACCCACTTATTGTTAGCAGGGCATAGATAGGTGATATCTGGGATTTCTCAAGTTATGACATATGCTGATATATACTTTTTGTCTGTCCCCTATTCACATTAATTCAGAAGCAGGGTACTGGCATGTCAACCTGCACTGTGCATGCTGGGACTTTTGTCACCTGTTTGACTGCCAGTTGCAAACTTGCTCTGAGGTCTCCGATGAAGAAAACACCAGTGTGCACTGTGAAGACTTGCACACTGGTCTCCTGCTCCAGGCACAATCAGAGCAGGGGACAGACACAAGGAAAAGTGGGAAATTCAGTGTTGCTTATGGGGAAAGGATTATCTCCCCCATTACCACAGGTTTCTACTCCATGCACTTCTAAGTGGCTTCACAAAACTTAAATATACAGTTTTTTTATATTTTCACAAATTTCTGAAATTTTCACAGTCCTCATAAGTTCTGCTTTTTTAAATCTTCCTTCTGTTCCTTTTTTCCTTTTAATTTCTAATGATCAAAAACCAACCCCACTGAAGAAGGAACAGCATCAGCCATGAAGACTGGTAGGATTTCAGTGGCTGTCATTGCCAGCATTAAAGAAACTAAGAGTAAAGATTTCTTCTGCTGCAGAAGAACTTGTTAAAGTATTTTGAATATTTTTTGCGAAGGAAAAATGTGAGGACAAAAATGAGCACACCTGGTTTATTGTTTCTCCTTAACATAATTTCACAGTTGTGTCCTAGGAGACACTGTCCATTTAATGCAGAAAATGGGAATTAGATAGATTTAAAGCCTCTATTTTGGATTGTGTTGCAGGTGTTTTTTCAGGATCTTCATAAAGGGCCACACAGTGGACTGAAACATGGAACTTGTCTTGTGACTCAGTCCCATTCTCTTTTTACAAGTGATATTTTTCTTTAACGAGAAGACACCTCTACCATCTACTGTAAAATAGTGTACAGAAGCTGAAAACAGTGAAGAAAAAAAACAAGCCTGCACTACTTTGTACTGATTTTATTACAAGTGAAACTGTCACGCTGAAGACAGAACAGATGTGGAGAAACCCACGGTAGAGGGAGTGCTCGGGTGCGCCGCTTGTGAACGGTGCTCGGCATGCGTTGGCTGTCTGCGGAGGTACTGTGCTGCAGCCAAGGCCAGTTAAAGATGCCAGCCACAAGGCTGGATGATAAACCCCAGAGGAGCTGGAAGTGAGCCCAGGATGGAACCCCCACAGGCAGCACCTTCTCTCCTGTAGGGGATAGTGAAGGCTAGGGTACAAGGAGTAGCGTGTGTGGATGAGGAGCGGAGGCCAATAGGCGAAAACTCTCCAAACAAAACAATAGAAACAGTAAAAATAAAATATACTCTCCTAGGAGGAGAGAACAGACCTGTCCAAAAGAAGTGCTGGGGACTGGAAGAGCAGACGAGGTCTCGGTATCGACACTTGGATAGGAGATATAGCAATGTCTTAGGATAGCAAGGGTCATACACAGCTGGGTAGGAACAAGAAGAAAATCAGAAAGCAAAGGGCAGACCAAGGAAAGACAGGGTCATACACCGCAGACAAACAGGAACCAAAATCAGTAGGCAAATGGGTAGTCAAAGGCAGGCTGGAATCGGTAACCATGGAGGTAAAATAGAGCTATACCAGGGAACAAAGCAGAGCTGCAAGGCAGACGAGACACTGGGGAACACTATCTGAGTGCACCCGTGCCTGTCAGCAGCATCCTGATATAGACTCTGCCGGATGATGTCACGGTGCATGTGACGTGACGGCAGGAACCTGGAAGTAACCAAAGGCTCCTGGAAGTGGAGCAAAGACTGAGGGACATGAGAACCCCGAATGGAGCGCAGAAACGTTGTATAGTATATACTATAGAGATGGTTATTGACTGTTCCATGGAACCACAGGGTTTCCAGAAAGTCATACCCGGCAGCTTTCAAAATGATCTGACCCTGATATCGTTGAAAAATTAACCCTTACAGTTCCCAGTCAATTACATAAGGAACCATTAAAATGATGCAACTTAGATATTGTTAGGGACCAGGAACCAGACAGGACACAAAAAGGTAAAATGCAATACACCTTTATTAGTGCAACAAAAACAGAAGCATGATCCAAGATCATAAACCAAAAGACACACCAGGGTCAGGAATCAAGACAGATATTCAGCCGAGCCGGTCAGAAAACCAGAACTCTGCAATGTCAGGAGCAAGCCAAGGGTCAGAAGCACAGAAATCGGGAATGCAGGAAAAGTCCACAGCAGCAACAGGTCAGCAAACAAACACAAGGACAATGAGGAAGTGAGCCAAGCTGCTATAAATACCCTGAGAGGGTTGGCTGATAAGTCAGGTGAGTAATCAGAGAGATCAGCTGATACAGCCAGAGCCAGAAACTCAGAAGACAGCAGCAGTGGATAGCAGAGCACTAGATTAGTTCAGACAGCAGAATGGGAGCAGCTCAGCAAAACCTTGACAGATATATCACATCTTGAATACACACACAGGCAAGAAGGACCTTTCCCCTACCTTTCCAGTGTAAATGGCACCAATCTAGAGACTAAAGAAGCAGTCAATCAGTGCAGATCAGATAGTAGCTTCCACTGGACTCTCTCTCTTTGAGAATTTGGCCCTCCTCTCTGAGATTTGGGTCAAAACCATAGGGTTCCCAGGTATACTGAAATTACAAGGGGTTACACAAAACAGATGTAATTAGTGGAAGAAGATTAGGGCAGCTAAAAATGTATGTGCAGTTGTGTAACTAGAACCTAATAGGTCTTGGGGAGAATCTGACCCTAGGCCACCCACAGTGGTCTGGAGAAAGTTTGTATTGTGCACAAACACAGACCCAAGGTGGAGTTCAGAACCGGTGAATCTCTGAAGGTCTTCCCATGACAGGGAAAGACTGAGGAGAAGCAGTTTCTTTGCAATACCAGTGAGTTCCTTCCAGGGGTGATTTCCCCCCCCCCACACACACAAAAGGGATGGTGTAAGGCAGTGTTTCTCAACCCCTGTCCTCAGGACCCACTAACAGGTCAGGATTTGATGATTTCCTTGTTAGAGCACAGGTGAGTTAATCAATGTGAATGAGCCTCTGATCACCACACCTGTGCTCTAGCAAAGAAATCCCTAAGTCCTGACCTGTTAGTGGGTCCTGAGGACAGGAGTTGAGAACCACTGGTGTAAGGTAACTATATTCTGATAATAGGTACCATGTCACTAATAATAGGAACACTGTCAGGAAAAAAGGTACAGGGTCACTGTCCTCGCATGACCTGGTCCAAATATTTTTTGGCTGCTGTCTCATGATTCATAACCCATACACTGACAGGTAATCCCTCTTTTGTGCAAGATTGGTGTCCAAAGCATTACTTGCTCCTCTGGTGTTTTAAGGGTTAATGAAGGGAAGAGGCCCACCAATGCCATTATCTTACTGGTTGGCGACAGCCATGTGTGATCTAAGTGGTCATCAGCTAAGATAAGAACTTGTTCCAGCTGTAAGGGGTCACAAGATAATGCAGAGCAAATGGGACATTTAGGGGAAAATGCACTAAGGTTCGATGCTGTGGCGATGTGTGTCTGGTTATTTGTAGCGAGCATATCGCCTTGGCAATGGAGACACACATTGCCGTATGCACTAAGAATTAGGGATGCAAGGGGAGTGGAGAGAATCTCCTCTTTAGCATGGAGGGTTGTTGAACTACTGGCAATGTGAAATTGATGCTCTCTGTTACCCATCGACGGCAAAGTCAACAAGTAAGACTGAGGACATTCTCCCCAGTCTCCCATTGGGGAAGCTGAAAAGATTGGCTCAGACTTCAGCACCACAAACCCTTTCAGAGCCATACAGGTGTGCATTGCATAGCTCTGTGGCACTGAAAGGGTTAAAAGCTGAACTATGAACAGCAATTCCCATAAGTGGATTTTGTAGTGTGTTGTACCTAAGAAACAAGAGGGAGTCTCGGCAAGTTTACCAATGCCTATTAATAAGTATTGTATGTGTATAGGCACTCCTAATTATGTTTCCCAAGTAATGCCTACAAGTGCAGTACTACGGAAAACTGTTTGTCCTAGTAGTCGAAGGACCATAGAAGGAAAGTTTTTATATTTTAAGATAACTCGTATTTTTTCAAGGTAAGGTTTTGGTTGGATATTTTGGATAACATATAATGATGTTTTCCTGCCATTTCAAAGCACCCCAAATTAAAGGGATAGTAATGTTTCATAATAAAAGCAGCTCTAATTAATCATCATAGTATTTGGACTTTGGAGAGTGTTATTTCAATTCTGTCAGAGTTGTAGTTCAAGAGTAATTCAATGACAAAGTATCCCCCTCCCGCCCCTTTCACTGATGTAACACTGTTCAGCCAAATCAGAAGGGTGGTGCCCAGGTAGATTGCAGAGAGGGACAATCTTCAATTAAGATAAGGGAAAAACCTGAAAAACTGGTCAAGGGGGGCAGGGCTTTCATTGTTCTAATAGAACGAAAATTGTCCCCTGCTGTTATCTGTCTGGTATTACAACTAGATTCCACATCTGAGAAGAGATGGTTTACACTACTAGGTAAAAGGGGCGGGAGGGGTAAACTTTGCTTGTGAATATAAGAGATAAGACTTACATCGTTCTTCATGTTTTTTTAATGTCTACAAAATAAAATAAAATAAATAAAAAAAAAAAAAGAAAAAAACGAAGTATTACTATCCCTTTAAGACAAATCTAACTTGAAATAATTTTAGCGAATGTCACGTGATTTACCAGACTAATTTTCTTTTATAGAGACTTCAGCCTTCATATAGACTTTCAATAGCCTGCCAGTGGGGATTCACCTTCAGTGAATAGGTTGGGAACTTCAACGATCAGTCTTCTTAGAACATAATCCAAACCTGTAGGTCTACCCTACCCCACCTTTTTAATGCACAATAGCTATATAATGCACAGAATGCCATAGAGCTATACATATCTGTTGGCTTAAAGGGATAGTAATACTTCAGTATTACAAATCCCTATATTAAAGCCCTGTAAAAAAAAAAAATGTATTGCCCCCACTGTCATCTCTCAAACCTTTATGGTTTGAGAGATGAACGCTTCTAAAGTTGCCCTCTCCCTCCCCCTTCCCCGTAGTCAGCATTTTAGCTGACTCAGGGAAATCCGGTCAGAGATCATCAGGCGGCTCTGCAGCAGAGCCGCGATCACGTTAACTAAAAAAAAAAAAAAAACTTTCACTAAAACGGTCTTCTACGTGTGCTTGCAAGCCAAGCACATGTAGAAGACCATTTCAGTGAAAGTTTTTTTTTTTTTTTAGTTAACGAGATCAGGCTGTGCTGCACCTTACTGACAAGGCCCAACAAGGCCGAAACGTACGTCTGGGGTTGGCTACTTCTCTTGTTCAGAGAGGAATTGCCTGGCATTTCGTGGCTGGACTGCCTTTTAGTAGGATCAGTATGATATGCTTTAGGATATTTCCTCTCTGTGAAAGGCACGAGTGAACTAAAAGAGATTGCACCCTGGGTAGGATACTTATCCTATAGAGCCTCATCACTTTGAGGGCAGGCTCGTTCCTAGTTGAACGTCTCTGACTAGCTCTCTGCATGTGCTGGAGAGCCGCCTGAAAGTCGTATGACTCTGTTCCCTGCAGTCAGCTAAAATGCTGACGAAGGGGAAGGGGGAGGGAGAGGGCAACTTTAGATGTGTTCATCTCTCAAACCATAAAGGTTTGAGAGATGACACTGGGGGCAATAGATTTTTTTTTACTAGGGCTTTAATATAGGGATTTGTAATACTGAAGTATTACTATCCCTTTAATTTCATCACTTTACACTGGTGGAAGCAACCTAATTGACTTGGCCTGATTATATGATGATCCAGAATAGCCAGGAAAATCTTAAAATATTCACAACATTCTATAATTGTTTTGCTATGTTTGCTCCTATAGGAGCATGCCTGGTAAATAGCCTGGGGTGTGCTTTTCACCACTCAACCACACACTTTGCTTGCTGCATATCCAGCCTTCTTCTCGAAGGTCTGTGGCTGAGCACACAGCCCAAAGAGAATGAACTGCAAAACTTCAAAGTCTCGTAAATTAGTCTTTTGCAGGACTAAAAAGAAACACCAGTGGTCTCATTTCAGATGTTCATTCTACTCCCCTGTTGGTCTGCCGGCACACACAATTCAGCCATGGCTTTATTGGTAGATCAGCTCTTAGTGCAGTGTCTGCAGATCTGTCTGATCCCCTATCTGAGTAGTAGTTGCCCTTTTTAACCCTTAGAGGGCTGAGTGTCAGAGAGGTATCCAAAGCATTTCAACATGTAACAAAGCAACCACTCTAAACTGTTTCAGTATCTGATAATTAACATATCCAATACATAGTAAAAAGTAATATAGTAGATGATACTAAAGAGACATGTCCATTAAGTCTAGCCCATGCTATGTCACCTCTGTTCTTCCAGAGGAAGGAAAAAAAACAAAAAAAAAAATGAGCTATTTAAGACCATTAAGTCCCAAGTGGCTACAAAATTCCTTCTTGACTCTAAATAGCAGTCAGATATTTCCCTGGATCAACACCCTCTCTGCTTTGAAACCAACTGCCATCATCTCAATATTCTGTGCTAGACAGGTATTCATTACTTCCTTGAAAGCAATTACATTATCTGCAAGCACAGCATCCTGAGGCAAAGAATTCCATAATTTTACTGCCCTTACTGTAAAAAAAAAGCCCTTCCTTTGTTTTAGTCGAAATCTCCTTTCATTTAGACTTAATAGATTACCTCTGTTTGAGTAAATAGTTCCTTGGAGAGTTCTTCATATTGACCGTAAATATAATTGTAAATGGTAATCATATCACCCCTTTGATGCCTCTTCTTCTCTAATGTAAAAAAACAAAAAAACGTTTGGCTAGTCTCTCTTTATGACTCAGATCCTCCAATCCAGTTATCGGTTTTGTTTCATGTGTCTGCACTTTTTTCAGTTCAATAATGTCTTTTATAAGAACTGGTGCCCAAAACTGTACTCCATATTCTAGATGAGACCTTAACAAGGATTTATATAAGGCAGAAGCATATTTGCGTCCATGCATCTATAACCCCTTTTATGCAGGATAGAACCCTATTTTCTCTTGTAGCAGCTGAGTGACACTGCACACTGCTGTGGTCTATCATCTATCAGTACTCTGATCCTTTCTCTAATGAGTATTCCCCAAATAGTTTCCCATTAAGTATATATGTAGCATGTGTGTCTCTACAGCCCAAATGCATAACCTTACATTCATCTACACTAAAACCTAGTCTGCTACTTTTCTGCCCATTCGCTCTATATATCTAAATCCTTCTGCAGAGAAAAAAACATCCAACTCTGTATTTATTTCCTTACACAGCTTAGTGTCATCCGCAAAGATTGAGACATCTCAATTCCTACTTCTTGATTATTAATAAGCAAATAAAAAAAACATTGGGCCCAGGTCTGAGCAATATGGAGATGATTGGGGGCAATGTGGAGATTAGGAGCATAGTGGAGATGGCCAATGGGGGGGGGGGGGTGCTTCAGATTTCTGTGCCTACAGGCTCTTGAGATGTAAATTATTTTTTTTTTAAAAGGGATAGTAATGTTTCACAAAAACAGCAGCTCCAATTAATCTTCATAGTATTTGAGCCATAGAGAGTGTTATTTCAATACTGTCAGAGTTATGGTTCAAGAGTAATTGAAGGATAAAGTTTCCCCCTTCCACCTCTTTTACCTAGTGTAAGCCATCTCTTCTCGATATGGAATCTGGTTGAAAGACCAGACCGATAACAGCAGGGGACAATGAAAACCCTGCCCCCCTTGACAAGTTTTTTAGGTTTTTCCCTTATCTTAATTGTAGATTGTCCCTCTCTGCAATCTACCTGGGCACCTCCCTTCTGCTCTGGCTGAGCAGTGTTACATCAGTAAAAGGGGCGGGAGGGGGATACTTTATCATTGAATTACTCTTGAACTACAACTCTGACAGAATTGAAATAACACTCTTCAAAGTCCAAATACAATGATGATTATTATTATTATGACCGGTCATGGTCATAAAGAGGAAGCCATTTGATTTTTCAATTTTCGGAATACAATCAATATTAAAACAAAAAAGGGGAATAAACCTAAAATAAAATATCATATGTGAAAATAATTATAAATAGTGATATAAATATAGCATATGTATAACAACATATGTAATGTAACCTTATTTAAATTATTCCTAAACAATCATGATCCATGACAAAATTGCTCAAGATATACATAAAATAATATTCAAGAGTGATGTCCGATAAATATTAATAATGTGTCACTTCTATATACTCATAAAAAAGATCCCTCAAAAACCTTACTATACAGAAGCTCTATATCTATAAAAGATAAATAACAATAATATAAGTATAAATAAAAATTGAAATAAAAATGAAATTTGAAGGAATTAAATAATGATATTGGTGATAAAATCAATACTAGTATTAAAAGCATGTATAATACATACACATGCGCAAATAATACAAAAACAAAGAGGCACATATAATAATACGGCAAAAAATCATAAAAGTGCATGTGCATACATATAAAAATCATACCCAATTTCAATCAAACCAAACTCATTATAAACCTTCAAGTTAACTGCCATAAATCCAGCTCTTCATTTAGACCACCTGGTTTTAAAGTACCTAATTTGTATATCCAGAGAGACTCTTGTATTTTATGTATAAAGTCCCCCAACTGGCGCTAGATCAATGATAAGCTGTTCAGAGACAAGTGGAAAGTCCGTATCTGTTCAAGCGATCTACTACAGCTGGGGGACTTCAGCATACCTGGGAACGCTCCGGTTTTGCCCCGGAGACTCCGGATTTCAAAGTGAATTACCGGGTCTCCGGGGCAATGTGTGAATCACCGGGTGGGCAGAGTTTAAGTAGAAACTCTGCCCACTTGTGCGCCATCCCGCCCGGTTCCTCCCACTCCCCGCCCTCTTACATCCATTTTGCAGGGGTTTTTTGTGGTGGTGGTGGTGGGTTTGTCCCGCCCCCCCGTGACTATGCCCCACCCCTTTCATGACGCAATTCGCTTCATTTTCCTCCCCCTGGGCACTGACAGGGTTACCCTCCGGGTAGCCCTGTTTCAAAAGTTCCCAGGTATGGACTTCAGTGATTTTATGCATTGCTTTATATATGTGCTCACCATTTGGCTGATTTTTGGCTTTTATTTATTTTGAATAAAGAAGGTTCAAATTTTCTACCCCCTACAGTAAGAAGCCACATTTTAAAAAATATGTACATAATAAACTTCATGTGTAAAACATATTCACTATGATATATAATATACATACCTGTGAACTTTCAAAAAGAGCTGACCTGTAGATCTTTGAAACATTGATATAGGAGCTCGAAATAAAGATTGTGGGTGATAGGCCCTTCCATGCTCAAAAGTTGCATCAGTCACTGCTCAAGGAACACCTAACACGGTATAATTTTGAGATTTCACTAACTTAACATATATAGGGAAAATAGGATGTCTCCCTCAACCTTTCTGGTAGAAAAAGCAGTTAGTTGGTGCCGATTCACACTGAGAGCTTAGTCAACCCTGAGAGGTCCCAGGTATGCTAATACACAGGTGCTAATGTATGTAGAGCTGAACACAGATGAATAAACCACTTGGAGCTATATCTTCTGTAAGCTTTCATATTATGGATGCTAAAGTAACTTGTGGTTATTGAGCTACCTAGGGCAGGGATAGACATGTGGCCCGTCAGCTGCTGTTGCTCAAATCCCAATGTCCAACAGGTTGTTGCTCCATGTTTGCTTTAAAGAGATATTAATGTTTCACAAAAAAGCAGCTCCAATTAATCTTCATAGTATTTGAGCCATAGAGAGTGTTATTTCAGTACTGTCAGAGTTGTAGTTGAAGAGTAATTGATAAAATATTCCCCTCCCACCCCTTTTACTGATGTAACACTGCTCACCTCAGAGCAGCAAGACTGTCCAGATGGATCGCAGGGAGGGACAATCTTCAGTGAGCATGAGGAAAACCTGAAACACCAATGGAGGCAGGGTTTTCATTCTTCTCACAGTAAGAAGATTGTCCCTTGCTGTGAGCTGTGCGGTATTAAGACCAGATTCCACATCTGAGGGGAGGGGGCTTACACTAGGTAAAAGGGGCAGGAGGGGGGTATACTTTATCATTCAAATACTCTCAAACTACAACTCTGACAGTATTGAAAGAACACTCTCCGTGCCACAAATACAATTAAGATTAATCAGAGCTGCTTTTTTTATGAAACCTTACTATTACTTTAAGAAAGTCATTCTTTTTAGCAGTTTTCCCAAACTACAGAGGTTCTGATGTTCGAAAGACCCCACTGGCTTTAGTCTTGTTTGTTTTGTGCGTCTTACTCTGTCCGGAGGTTGTCGGTGATTAAATGCAGGTGGCACAGTCTGAATGCCAGATTAGAACTCACCCCTAGGGCCTTTACATGTTGTACAGGCAGAGCTCTCCAGATGTTCAGAGTTATGAGGCTGACATCACTAAGAAAATACGTAGGCAATGAGAGCTCTCTGCTAGAATTAATTTCTATTTTAACGGTGGTGAAAAGTCATGCCCATCTTTACCTTGTATTGCATCTTAACCCGTTAAGAGTCAGAGGAGTGTACAGTGCATTGAGAAGCAGTGCATTGCTTATCACCCTGTTCCTTAAAGGGTTAAAATGTATATTTAGTCCCAAACCTTCCCTTATGTATGACTAACAGGCCAGGAATTCCCTGCTTTTTCAAAGGAAAGTTAGAGCTAGTATCACATAAGATGCTGCTGAGATGTTTTTATTCAAAAGTTGTTGTACCTCAAATGTGCATTTTTATTTTTATTTTTTGTGAGCGGTACTTCCATGGTCCCTAGTTTTATGGTGGTGCTGTTGCTACAGCAGTTTAGAGAGCCGGTGTCTGTGACAATAATCCACCATAGTAGTAATGGTACGACAGCATGTTTTCAGGACTGCTGTTCCCAATAATGTAAGTTGAAACTACAGTAACATTTTAATAAAACATATCTTGGCAGTAGGAGTGAAATATATATAATAATTCGCTAAGATGTTTGTCAGAAGCCGTCATGCACAGTAGAGATGGCTGCGTGCGCTGCAGTAATGCACAGTAGAGACTGCCCGTGCCTGGCTGATATGGAGCGAGGTGCTCCAAATTCAGACCAGAGTCCTCTCTGCGCAACTTCCTGGGACCGCTTGGTCCCAGGAAGGTGCGCAGAGAGGACCACAGTCTGAATTTGGAGCGTGCCATGATATGTTCAGGCAGTCAGTACTACGCATGACTGGAGCACCTCCAGTGTTGGCGCCTCTACACGGGCTTTAAAACTAGTGTGTGTGTGTGTGTGTGTGTGTGTGTGTGTGTGTGTGTGTGTGTATGTATATATATATGTGTATGTGTATATATATATATATATATATATATATATATATATATATATATATATATATATATATATATATATATATGTATGTATGTGTGTATATATATATATATATATATATATATATATATATATATATATATATATATGTGTATATATATATATATATATGTATATATATATAATATAATAAATCGTGTTTTGTTTTTTTCTTTGCCCCCCCCCCCCCATAGTGCGAGATACTATGTTTACCTCATTAAAACCTGCTGCTAGGGGTATATCTTTTGGAGAGTGCCAAGCTTTCTTATTTTTCTCATTTATTTATAGTTCTTTATAAAGCATACAAATGGCAGTGTAGACCAATAGTACTATAGCTATGACTCTTCTCTCCAGTTGTTGGGTTTTCAGGATATCCCTAATTAAAGGCATAGTAATACTTAAAATGGGATCAGAGCTGTCCATAGGATGGTGTAGCAACAACACCACTGTACAATTTCAGGCCACTGTGATATTGCACCTAAAAAAATTAAACTTTGAGCTGTAACAACTTTTGATTAAACCACCTTTCAGCAGTGAGAATTACCCTTGTTTTACTCAGGGGGATAAACCCTATAACATTTTTTCTTTTTACATTTTAAGTATTACTATCCCTTTAAACACCAGCAGCTCAATCACTATAACTGAGCTATTGACTACGTGCCGATGACTAAGTAGGGAAATATTGAAAAGATGACCTGTTGTTGTGCCTTGACGACTAACGTTGGCAAGCTCTGTGCTATACAATTAAAGATCCACATACTGATTTCCTTTGGAGGAAACTAAAACAAGGGGTGTGGAGCACTGTCAGATATAGATCAGAATTAAATTCTACCTCTTTAAGTGGAACTAACTTTATAAGAACTTGTGTTGTACTTAGCTTTATTTGTCAGTCTATGCACATTAGGTAACACTGGATGGCATCTCCTGGTGTGTCAGATGTAATATTCCACACTCTCCCTCCCAGCTGCCACTTCTTACCAGGAAGTATAGGCTAATTCGCATAAACTGATAAATCTCACTCTATTTTTAGAATGGCTTACATAGTTTTGAAAGTTATTTCAAATTCACCCAATTCATTATACAGTGTTCCATTTAAAGCTATGGTAGTCAATTGTCAGACCCCTAGTTGTTGAACTACTACTAGTCATCCCTAACCAGCCACCGGCTGGCTGGAAGTGATGAGAGTTGTAGTCCCAAACAGCTGGAGGTCTGACAGTTGACTACCCAGTCTTAAAGTTTTCTTTCCTGTGGGCTTCTTCAGCAGAAAGAAATGGACTCTAAAGAAAGAAATGGACTCTAAGGAACAATGACATGAATGGCAAATACTTTTTGTTAGAATTAAGTCATTGCAATAGTTACCTAAATGCAATTACATTGTTAAATTCTTTTAATTCAACAATATTTTGTAACATTAAAAAGTTTTAATGAAACTTTAAAATGTTGCTGTTAAATGTTTTTATTATCAATTGTATTTAAATGTATTTTTCCACCCCACACAATTTTTATTACTAGATTAATATGTGTTGAAAATTCAAATGTTTTGTGAAATACGGTTTATGTCAAAAATGTAAAAACAAAAGCCAATTTTGTGAAGAAAAAATGTGTTTTATGTATATTTAGGGATGTGCAATCCAAGAAACTACAGTGATACTCCTCCAACCTCCAAGAGTACAGTGGAGGAACTTCATGAGCCCATCCCCTCCCTGTTTCGGGCTTTGACTGAGGGAGAAACCCAGTTGAAATGGAATATTGTGTCATTTCCTGTCGTTGAAGAACTTTCCCACCATGAGAACCTGGTCTCCTTCTTAGAAACTGTAAATCAGCCACAGCATCAGAATGTTTCTGTTCCTCAAAGTGGAGTCCATGTGTCTCACAACAGTGAAAAAGGTATTTCCAGCAAAATAGCTTTATGATGTCTTGAATGTTTGCTGTTCTCACTTTATTGTTAGATGTTTCATAGAAGTGTATTTGAAATTACTCCATAGGAGTCGAATATGAATATTCACTCTTTCGATCCATTGTGAGGTTTCACATTAGAGGGCTGTAGATTTGTTTGCAATACATTGCTATGGAGTAATTTGACATCTTGTTTTTTTTACCCTCACTACATACTTGTATGATTACAATTTATAATCGATATTTAGACCTGCATAGAATGCTTATTATCAATGGCTCTACCACTCTCCATAAATACAAAGTTCTAAATGCATATGTTGAGGTGAGACCTGTTCCTCTAAAGGTAATTTTCCAGCACCTTGCCAGACAGATCTTCCCTTGAAATCAGACTTTAGTGCACTTCCCCTGAGTCTTGCAACAACAAAAAAACATGTCCCAAGACCATGGTTGTGATATAATTACTAATTAAAAATTAATTTTGGATAACCAATCCAATCAATTCTTAGTGGCCAGTGGAATTTTTTACCCTGTTTAAAGTAGTAGAGCAATGTTGGTGTAAACCATTGGTACCACAGAGGACAAAGACATCATTTGTTGTTGTGTTTAAACCCGTTAGTTAATTTCCCTTCACGTTTCCTTGGTACCACACAGAGCAAATTCTCATTCTCCCAGAAATGTTAAAATGGATCTCCCACCTCACCATCCCCCGTATTTGAATAGAGACTAGCCAGACACCAAAGATGAGATTCAAAAAGGTATTTATTTGGCCACAAACACAAGGGTGGGAAGTCTTTGTGTGACCAAAGGAAAAATAATTGACAGGTAAAACAATTCTGTATTTCATCATCTCAAGACAGCATAGAAAATAAAGCAAGAACCAATGAAGAGTAATTATGGCACAGCTGTTTGAGAATGGAGACAGATACCTGCGCTCCCAAGCTAGGTTAACAGAATACTTATATGTGGAAAATACAGGATCTCAGAACAAATATATTTGCATACATATTCCAAAATAATGCTATTCATTGAAATAATAATTAGATGATGATAATGGTAATATAATAAATATTAAACTAGGTATTGTTTGATGTTCGGTGGTGTCCAAATATAATAGTCCGCACCAAAATGGTTTAAGTTATAGTTTAAATGTGAAGATCTATATATTCTCTTACTCCACCGAACACTAAAAGGACAGATTACCATATTGATGCTTTCACATTAACTCATTAAAGCAAAGAAATAATAAATCAACCCACTGTAGTAGCAAATGTATATACCATGTGTAATCACTGTATTATAGGTGTTCAGTTTAAACTGATTTGCATTAAAGTTCTAAATAATACTGTTACATGTAGGAGAAACGAACGAGTGATGAATAGATGAAAGTAAAGGTTGATGAGTCAGTTATGATGATAATGAAATGGATGATGTAAATGAAGATGGATGAATCCGTATGATGATAATAAAACTGATGCTTTAAATGAAGTCTTATGGATGAAGTATATCAGATATGAAGAAATTCACCCTCTTTTGTCCAATGTGCCAGGATCCCCTTAAGGGAAGTTTCGAGTCAATGTAGTGGAGTGGTAAAGCGCTCTGAGATTGTTGGGGGATAGCCTATCTAAAAGAAAAGGAAAAATGCTAAAGAGAGAAATCTAAGTGTAGTATTGAGTATAGTGTATGAACATATATATATATATCAGAAATCTGAATACAGTAGTAATGTAAAATGAATATATTTATTAGAAAAAGTAAAAAAATGTTTTAAAATCATAAGAAATTGGTAAAACAAAAGTAAAGTTTCTTGATAAAATTAGATATTGAGTTATGTCTTCAATGGCTAAAAGACATAATAACATATGTGAGTATCCTTGAATAGAAACGATATTTAAAAAATGGAGTTCTTGTGATACAATGTTATTAATGTAGACACTACTACAAGATAATCCCTAAGCGCTCTATAGGGGAATGGTGAAGAGGCAGTATTTCTGTGATTATACAGATAGTTCTTGTGATGTTTTAATTTCCGATTATAATTACCAGATATACGGAAACATTATTGCCCATAATGTCAATACAATGATCTTAGTGTATTCTCTGCTCCCTTTCTTAGTCCCCTTTGGTATTGCGCTTACTTGTTATTCCTCTTTTAATGATGGCCTTTAAGAAAAAAAAATTCAATTCTGTGGCCTCTGCTGCCTTGATCCCTCTTTCTCCACTGACACTGGCTCAGCGTCCTCCTCGTGTGTAGAGCTGTGGGAGAGAATTTGGCGGGCCTCCAACACGTTTCAAGGTTAACACCTCTTCCTCAGGGATTGTGTGATCAACATATGAAAGGATGTGCTGGGGTTAAGGGCCCCTATTTGAGACCTCTTTGCTGTGAGTCTGTTTGATTTTTGGGGTCCCAGTCATGTAATAATAAATAATCCAACATCCTAAAAGTGCATTCTTATTCTACAGTTGAATAGCCATGTTCAGAAATTATATTAAACCATTTTAAATGAATTGGAGAGAAACTTAAAATCATATAAAAACGGAGAAATGTAAAGAAGATTAATTTGAATACTTTATATATGTATGCTGTCCATATTAATTGGGTCATAATTGCTCCGAATATCTATTTCATAAAAATGGTAGTATTTTTGTATCTGTGAGAATTAATAACCTAACATCATCTATTACAATGGTGAGGAAAATCTTTAATATATGCTCTTAAACTGTTAGAGTACCATGTTCCAATATCCAAATTATTACTTATGTAAACAACTTGTGACAGTTGATTCCCTAATATTCCTATACTGACCTTGTCCATAACTTCCTATCCTCATCTTTTGTATTCTATTCAAAAGTATCCTATTAGTCTCCATATAGATATGAAGGGGTATAGGTTCCCCACATATCTGTAGCTTATGATACAAAATATAAAACCCATAAACAGTAAATAATCCATTGTGTGCCGGTGTCAGCGGAGAAAGAGGGATCAAGGCAGAAGAGGCCACAGAATGAACTTTTTTCCTTAAAGGCTATCATTACAAGAGGAATAACAAGTAAGCGCAATACCAAAGGGGACTAAGAACGGGAGCAGCGAATACACTTCAAGATCATTGTACTGACATTATGGGCAATGATGTTTCCGTATATCTGGTAATTATAATCGGAAATTAAAACATCACAAGAACTATGTATAATCACAGAAATACTGCCTCTTCACCATTCCCCTAAAGAGCGCTTAACAGATTATCTTGTAGTAGTGTCTAGGTTATAACATTGTATCACAAGAACTCCATTTTTTAAACATCGTTTCTATCCCAGGATATTCACATACAATACTGTATGTCTTTTAGCCATTGAAGACATACCTCAATATCTAATTTTATCAAGAAACTTTACTTTTGTTTTACCAATTTCTTATGATTTTAAAATATATTTACGGGCAGACTTTGTCCCCAGTGATATGCTGTCACAGAAACCCCTACCTTTTAGAGCCCAAGTGGGAACATTGCAAACCAGAAGTGGTGAATACTAAAGTCATCTTTGATTGCTACCTTGAAGTACTGCTGACAACTGCCATGAATTGAGATATGCCTCTTGCAGGTCTGTCATTGTTATGTTGCTTTGCTGAAGAATGCTTACTGTGGACGTGATGTTTTCCATCATGAAATGTCTTGCTGAATATAGCTATTTAGGAAGTTGAGGTTTATGACCAGATTACCCCCCCCCACCCCCGAAGTGCTATCATGATAAAAAATACAGTGGAATGTCCCTTTCCTTTGCAAACAAGGTGGGACAGAACCCTAGGGTGCATTGACAGAAGGAACATCTCTTGATATGACATAGGGGAACTCTGGTGGTCAGAAATCTGGGAGGTGGAATTCAAGCAAACCAACTGCACTATAGGGGGCAAATTAGAAAAAAAAATCGTACTGATTTTAAATGGGATTTTAATTTCTTGAATAATATAGAGGTCCCTAACGCATTGCAAAGCAATGTGTTGGAAGCCTCTATAGCATTCAAGGGGTTACAGTTCTAATTAAATCAATGGGAAGCTGTGTGTGCTCCTAGTGGTGGATTTGATTTGCTCCAGAAATGCTCAATGTCGTATTGGTGCATAAGGCCTGCAGTATATTGTCCGGCACATCGCATTCTGTGAAGCTAGATGTAAGGTCAAAAATATGACGTTTCTATGAGCTTGAATACCATCTAGTAGGAGGGAGAAACTTGCACAGGTATTAATTAACCCATTGAATGCTAGAGGTCTCCTTCTCATTAAGTTACAATGTGTTAGACCTTTGTTATATCCAGTGAACCAAGAGCCCCATACTACTTGGTCAGAGCCTAGCAGTTGTTTACAGTGTTCCCTTCCTAGGATGATAAAGACCTCTCCAACTCGCTGCAATGTAATGTTCTAGATCTTTTGGTTCCCAAACATTTTATAGTTCTAGAGCCCTTTAATATCATGAAAATCTTGTTGAAACCTTAACAATCAAATCTTTTTTAAAAGCCTCATTTCAATTGGAGGGGATTTGGAAGAATTGCATTTCTCCCTCTTTGTGCTCTTGGTTTGCCCCAGAATTACTCCAGTTTTGTATTGGACACTGGGCCCCAAGAAGAATTAAGTAACTTCTAAGGTAAACTAACTGTGTGCCATAGGGGACCAATAAAAATCCCCCAAATTCCCTTTGATTTAAATGGGCTTTAATCCCTTGAATGCTAGAGGTCCCCAATGCATTGCAAAGCAATGCATTTGAGACCTCTCTAGCATTCAAATGGTTAAAGGGATAGTAATTTTTTAAAATAAAAGCAGCTCCAATTAATCTTCATAGTATTTGGGCCTTGCAGAGTGTCAATTCAATGCTGAGAGAGTTATAGTTTAAGAGTAATTGAATGATAAAGTATCCCCTCCACCCCCTTTTACTGATGTGACACAGCTCACCTCAGAACAGAATGGTGGTGTCCAGATGACTTGCAGAGAGGGACATTCTTCAATTAGGATAAGGGAAAAACCTGTCAAGGGAGGCAGGGTTTTCATTCTCACAGTAAGAATATTGTCTCTTCCTGTGAACTGTCTGGTCTTAAGACCAGATTCCACATCTGAGAGGAGGTGGCTTACACTTGATAAAAGGGGTGGGAGGGGAATACTTTATCATTCAATTACTCTTGAACTACAACTGTGACAATACTGAAATAACACTATTCATGGCCCAAATACTATGAAGATTAATTGGAGCTGCTTTTATTGAGAAACATTACTATCCCTTTAAAGGGATAGTAATACTTAAATATTACTAATCTACATATTGTAGTAATGTTAAAAAGAATTTAATTGTCCCCAGTGTCATCTCTCAAACCTATAAGGTTTGAGAGATAACTGCCTGCAAAGTTCCCTCCCCTTCCCTGAAGTCAGTGTTGTTGCTGATTGCAGGGGAAGCCTGTCGTACGACAGTCAGGCAGCTCTGTAGCAGAGCCATGATTGCGTTAGTAAAAAATAATTATTTCACTGAAACTGTCTTCTACGTGTGCTTGGTTTGCAAGCACACATAGAAGACCGTTTCAGTGAAATAATTATTTTTTACTAACGTGATCTTGGTTCTGCTGCAGAGCCGCCTGATGCACGTAAGACTGGATATCCCTGCAGTCAGCTACAACGCTGACTTCAGGGAAAGGGGAGGGAGGGGGGAATTTTGCGGGCGGTTATGTCTCAAACCATAAAGGTTTGAGAGATGACACTGGGAACAATTAATTTCTTTTTACCGTTACTACATTATAGGGATTAGTAATATTTAAATATGACTGTCCCTTTAAAAGCCACATTTACATTGAATATAAGTGAATAGGAATTGTTGGTGTTTTTTTTCCTACGGTGTAGTTCATGGATGCCCAATAAGGAGGTCAGTCTACCAGTAGATCACTAAGAGGTTATTGGTCGACTGCAAGAATATTCATTTGGAGTGGTGTTTGCCCAATACTTCAAACACTGAATGGGTTAATACAGTATTATCTTTTAAAAATTCCCATTGATTTGTATGAAGATATAACCACCTTGAATGCTAGTGAGATCCTCAAAGCTCTCTTTCTCAATGCTTTGGATATCTTTTTAACACTCAAGTGGTTAAAAGCCAAATTTAAGTCAGTGGGAAATTTTGAAGTTTTACTGCTCATTATAGTACACTAGGTTTGCTCCATAATTATCTTTTAACAGATTATTTATCGTGAATGTTGTTGTGGTCCAATTTTATTATATATACAGGCTACATAATCAAGTGTACATATGTTACTCAACATGTTGGATGTGCTGATGCATGCAGAAAAGGTAGTAAATCAAGTTAGGGGGAACTATGAAAAAAGTAGATCCCATGTCACTAAAGTTCGGGTATCCCAGGTATAGATGGTTTACCCCACTTTTCCTGGGTAGATTAGCCTCATTGTCATTAAAAACTTTGTTCTGTGGACCTTTTTTAGGGAGGCCTGGTTCCGTGGAACATGTTTGAGAACTTCTGAGACTAATGTAAAAGAGGTGTAATTCTGAAGCAATTGATGATTTGTATTTGCTCCAGAATTGGTACATCAGCCTGTGTTTCCAATGTAAGACCTTTTATAGCATCCAGGGGGATTAAAAGCAAGTTATCTGGCAACGTTCATACATAAACTTACAAGTTGATGCCTGGTTATTTTATTAAACTTGTGGAGGCCCTTTTAATTATCCCTGTCCATAAATTGTGGCAATGTTTTTATAGAGAACCTGTTATTTATTCTATGACTAACTGGCGGTTCTTTATATTCATCTTTTCCTTACAAAACTTGACCTCCTCAAGCTTGGCTGTGCTAAAATATATGTCCTTTCAGAATGTCCTAACATAACCCAGTCCCTATGTTCCAGCAATATGTGACACGGAGGTGAGGTAGTTTTAAAGATAAACATTCCATAAAAGTGTCGGAAGAGCACATCCTGCAATAGGCTTGGCAGGAAGGGCAAAATAAGCATGTATTTTTTTTCTAGGAAATTAAAGGAAACTTTCAAAACAACATTTTTGTTGCTCTATGTCAGCCGCCCAAAGTATTTCGGCCTGGCCAAAAGTCTGTGCTTGGTTCTGGTCAATTTTTCCAGTGGTAATGTCACTTAATTATGTTTAATAGGCTGTTTTTGTTGTTTTCTTTTCCCTTGAAGCGAGTTAACACCTGCAATTTCTCAGGTCTGCATTTACTACATAGCAAGAAGGACAAAATATACTGTGCTGTTAACTCTTCAGATACGGTGTTGAAAATCTGCAGAGATCTCCTAGATGTGTCCAAACTGACTATTAACATTATACTCCCGAGCGGTTAAATAAATTGAATAAAGATTTTAGGCCTTCAAGCTTAAGAAGAGTAATTCTGGGATGATCCAGCTGCACCATAGTAGGGGACACGTATAAACTCCCCTTGATGCAATTGGGGTGGTATCCCCTTTAATGTAAGAGAAGGTGCCAGCACATTGCCCCTACCCCAATCCACTGTTAACTGGTACAGAAAATGCCCATAGTCTAATATACAAGCACAGAATACATTCTTAAATCTTTGGCTGATAGGTCTTAAACACATGGCATCAGAATGCACTGGAGACCTCTCTAGCATACAAGGGAGGTAAATACTAGTTGGTTTAACCCTGCCATTGCCATCAAGCAATGTGTTGGATACCATCTGGACTCAAAGGGTAAATGGTAGGTAAACCAAACTTTAACCCATTAAGGACACATGACGTGCCAGGACGGTCACATATGGCCAGACATTAAGGGCTAGTGACGGTCCTGGCGCATCATGGACACTTGTGATTGCAGCGAGGCTGCACGCCATGGTGCTCTAGAGTTCTCCACCCCCGAAGCAAGTGGTCCTTAAGGGTTTAAACCATCTACTACAAAACAGGAGCCAATGACTATAATGGAAGCATTGGGATCTCTTTGGCCACACCATTAACTCTCAAGTGGGTGTGGCCAAAACAGCTGAAGCAGGCCTCAAAGTGCAGTGCTCTAAGCGACTGACAGCTATTATTAAACAGAACATAGGCCCATATTTATAAAAACGAACTAGAATTATTCAGGAGTAAACCAATTGCACTATAGGGGTTAAATAAAAATTCTGTTATATTAAATTGGGTTTCTAACCCCTTAAATGCTAGAGGTGTCCAATGCATTGTGAAGCATTGCATTAGAGACATCTCTAGCATTTAAGTGGTTAAAAATGTAGGAATTTTTGTGTTTTCCCTTTGGTGCAGTTGGTTTATTTCAGAATAATCCCAGTTTGCTTTTATAAGTATAGACCATTATGTTTTAACAATTGTAGGCCCAGAAGAGTTCACAAACTGTTGCAAAGCAATGTGTTGCTTGCCCCTCTGGTCTTTTAAAAGGTTAATGACATCTGCATTTTTTGTCTGTTTATTTATAATTGGGTCAGAAGCAGGGCTGTTTTAAGCTACTGTTGGACGCTGTGTAAAGTATAAAGTAGCATACCTCTCAAGTGTCCATTTTTTGGGAGATCAGACTATGTGGTGTATATATAAGTAGATCACATTGCTCTACATTAATAAAACTCATATTAATGTTTGTTTTAAGCTTCAGTATATGTGTTTTATAAATTAATCCATGCAAATAAAATAAGAGCAGTATGGTTGGTAGGAGGGAGAGCAGTGTGGAATGTTAATATGTGGCACACAGCTGTGCCAGTACAGTTTAACTTGCATAAACAAATAAAGCACATAAACTATTTAAAATAAAATATGGCTAACCTAACATATAGATATAGTGATTTTGAAAGCTCCTTTAATTAACTTAAGCTGTTAACACCTTGGATAACAGAGAGGTCTTTAGTATATCGCTCTGAGGTCCTCCCTAGTATGCAATAATACTCACACCAGTTCTTCTGTTGGTAAAATGAATATTCAGACTTATAGTAGCCTCAAACAAGTTGGAGCTTACATTTAGTTTCATAGACTGGTGTGTGTTACGCTCAGTGCTATGTGCTTACACATAGCTGGACACAATATTGAGTTTCACACCTGCTTCACAGTGCAGAGTCTTCACACATGGCTTCACGTGTTCACCACACTATACTGTTTAACTCAGGTCATCAGGGAAAGGGAACTCCAGAGATTTTGCTGTGTATTGCAATCCCTTGATTGTGGTGGAGATAGCAGTGTTGGGACTTCCACCTGGGCAGCTACCAACTTTGTGTCTGACCTAGTTATTATTTTTCTGATCAGGGACATTTTAAGGGCAGTGTCCCATAGGTTGAAGAACTGAACATCCCTACGAAATAACTACCATGAAATTCTGGTTACTGCCAGGGAAACCTTGGGCAGAGCAACAAAGGCATCCGTGGCCAAATCCATAACCAACCACTCAATGACTCCACCTCATCCTTTTTTCTCTGGCATAGAAAATATGTCTTACAAAATCCAAGTATACAAAAAAATATTTTCAACAATGACTGTAAAATGACATAAATTCTTAAATAAACTGACCATCAACCCTGAACAGGTGTCTTGTGCAGAAACATGGTTATTACTCTGGCCCCACCCACAAATCAGAATGTAGGTGTGGCCAGCACAACTGAGGCAGCTTTCAAAACTTGGCTCACTAGGCAGTTGCCTTTTTCTGCCTAATGGGGAACTCAGGCCCTGGATGGCAGCTAGAAATATATTCTGAAAGTCTGAAGGAAACTTTTAACATAGGGAAAGAACACCCCTCTCCTTCCCCTTTTTTGAATTTTTATGCATTTAGTAACCCGGTGTGAGTTCCATATTACTGTCTGTTCTATTCTGATTAGACTCTAATACAGAACATAAAGAGAGAGATACAAGGGCACACACAGTGCCATAAATGGTAAAATTACCCACACATAATGATTTACATGGCATTTGGATGTATTCCCTGGTGGATGGAATATTTCACTGGGAAATAGCATGCAGGGTTTTTTGTCTTGCTCTTCCTCTGGATTACTTAGCTTAATTTTAAAAGTTGGAGTGTAGCAAGCGGGAAAATAAAACCTTATTTAGAACATCAAATAAAAATAAAATTGCCACCTTCTCAGCCTACATGTGGTTTAATCAAGACTGGGAGAACAATACAGCACACCTGGGGAAATTACCTGTTCCCTGAGAAACTCCTTGATGTGCCCATATTTTTATTTTGATGTTTTAGCTAAATAGCTTTTTATTCTATCTTGCTGCTGTTCGACCTTTAAGATGAAGCTGAGTGACCCATGAGTTGGAGGGTGACAAATAACACGGTGAGCTACATCTCAGTGAGAATTTCCATCCCCTGGGGATACTGGCCTGTGAGTATTTGAATGCCTTATCAGTATGTGTGTGTGTGATTTTACCAGTTATTGTGGAGTAAACCCAACTGCACCATAGAGGACAAATAAAAATGCCTATGGTCATACCTGGGAACTCTCCAGATCTGTCCCGGAGACTCCGTTTTAGCCCAAATGATAGGAATTAGGGCATTATGTATTTTTATTGTGCCTATCATTTGGGCTATACTTTTTTGGGGACTTTACTATCCCTTTAATTGCCAAGTCTCCAAGGACAGAGGCTGAGTCTCCAGTGGTGAGGAGTTTCTTATGAAACTATGCCTACTTCTCCTTCCTGCCCTGTTCCTCCCACTATCCCACCCACTTCTCCTCATTCCCACCCCATTCCTCCCACTTTTTGCCCCCCCCCTTTTTTTCTGTTTAACATAGATTGTAAAGCCCTGCCCCACTCAGGATTAAGCCCCACCCCTTTTGTGATGAGAATCACGTAATTTATATCCCTGAAACACACCAGATGAGCCCCCTCCAAGGCGCAAGAAACAAAAGTTCCCAGGTATGCCTATGGTGCAGTTGGTGTACTCCAGAATAATTCCAGTTTGCTTTTATACATATGGGTCTATGTGCACCATTGTGTCTTTCTCTGTTAGTAGAGTGGATCGCTTTTTGGGGGGTGATTTCGTGTGACAAGAAGCTACAGCCAAGGCTCAACTATATCCATGTGGGGGCAGTGAAATATTGGATCTCCCATGTCTGCACAGTCACTTGGCTATTAAGATGACCATACTCTTTGTGAGTACATGTCCTTTTTTCTTATTGATATAAAACCGAGGTACCCCCTCTTTTGTTGCCTTTTTTCCCTCCCAGAGTACTGGAGGTGACAATGACAAGAAACTTTATACTTTTCAAGGTCTCAGGGTAGATCGCTGTCTGTTTGAATTTATCCCTTTCTCATTCTTTTGGCATCAGGAAAATGCACAAAAATGATTTATATGAATACTGTGGCTACATCCGTTCTTTAGGTTAGCAGAGATTTTGTGTCCTAGTTATTCTACTTTGCAATGTTCCCATTGGTTTTTAAAAGGGTCTATTAAAGGAATAATAACTTTTATTGAAAACTTGCACTTGCCGAACATGTGATAATATGTAAAATAAAATTGCCTACATTTATTTTTTAGTTTATTTTACTTTGTCCCGGACAGTGATCTGTCTCCATGGAGCTTTCTATCAGGGACTATATGAAATCAGGTATACAGTTTTAAAAGATGGCATACAGACCACTCAGTGCTGCAGAGATAGTATTGCATTGTATCATTATCCTACTTTAGTGGTCGAATGACCAGAACACTCTGGAAACTGAGATCCAGGAAGCTCACTGTCAGAGACATTAAAAATGTAAAAGTGAACGTTTAAAAATATATGCAATTTGACTTTACTTGTTGTTCAAGTGCCCAATATTAAATTCAAAATAAAAGGTCACTATCCCTTTAACCTCTTGAATACATTAGAGGCCTCTCTAGCATTTAAGGAGGTCAAAGTCCCTCTTAACCCTCTGAGTGCCAAAGGGGTGTGCAACGCATTGCTGTGCAATGCGTTGCGTACCCCTCTGGCACTCAAAGGGTTAAATCAATGGAAATTTGTATTTTTGCCCTATGGTGCATATTTGGTTAGGCTCTCAAATACACCAGTTCTTAGTACATCAGCCTCATTGTGTTGAAAATGACATATAACGATCTTATTTATCTGCCTGTTATCTCTACACAAGCTTCTACTAATGTGTCCATTGTCTCCTTCCCAGAGCACATGTGCACAGTGGTTTATTTTGATGAATGCATGTCGATCCATCAGTGCAAGGCTTCCTGTGAGTCTATGGGAGCATCGAAATATCGGTGGTTTCACAATGCGTGCTGCGAATGTGTAGGGCCGGAATGCATCGACTATGGAAGCAAGACAGTCAAGTGTATGAACTGCATGTTTTAAGAAAGGACTCATCTGAGCAAATATATTTACTGCCCACTTTATATGTGCTTCCCTGCCACTGAGGGCAGCTACTTGCTGCAAAGTCATTTGTTCTGACTGCCCTCCTATTTGGCAGTGAAGGTGCTGAAGAAAAGTGGGATAATTCAGTATGGTAAAAAAAAAAAAAAATAGATTTATGCCATATCTGTAGATTGTTTATCTCTCGGATGCTAGATATGTTTATGGTGCATTGCCTGTCAATGAGATGGAGATGTCTAGCATCCACTGTTAACCCTCTGAGTGCCAGAGAGGTATGTTGGATACCTCTCTGGCATTCAAGAGGTTAAAGATGTAAAAAAAAATTGATTTTGTTTCAGTTTGTATATTTTTATAGTGTTCATTGTTATATTAGTTTTACAAAATGTATGTTTTATAAACAACTAGTATAAAGCTTTTTATATGACTAGGTCAAAATATACTGGCCTTATTAAAAGGATAATAATGGTTACACAAAGGATACAGAGATTTTTCTGCTAAATAAAACAGGGGTACTTCACTACTGGCAGATACTTGTTTCAAAAGTTATTACAGTTCAAAACAGGAATGTAAGTGAGGATGGGTGCAGCAATTTAATGTTTACACTGATGCTATTGTCATCTTAAAGCCATTGTAAAACAGGTTGCATAAAACAGGATGCTCCTCTTCTACCATGAGATTTCTTCCTGTGCTGTAGTACATTTTTAATGAGAGATTTGCTAACAAACGCAGTTTCCTTGTTCTGCTCAGCAGGAAAATCCCTACATGATATATAGTTTTAATAATAATAATAATTTTTTTTTTTTTTTTTTTTAAGTAAGCAACACTTCTAATAAACCACTATATCAACCTGGACAGTTAATCCTAATGGCCACTATGAGTCAACTGTTTGTAGGAGAGTTCTCTGTAATGATTCTCTAATTAGTACTGGATATGCTTCTCTTGTATGACTCCAAGTCCCCAAGCTTGTTACACTGAAGGCTTTCAGTGGAAGGAGTTTGATATGATGTGGATGTGATATCCAGTATTAATTAAAGATTCATTCTGGGGCAAAAATATGCAGAGAATTGATTCAAAGTGACCTTTAGGAGTTTCTGGCCAGATTAAGATAAGTGGGTCAATTATATGGAAGTGTTAGCATTCCTGTAAGTGCATGAAAAAAAATAGGCACTTTTTATACATTTTTTGTTGTTTTTTTCCATCCATGCTACAATGAATTGTTGGATATGATTAATTCCAAGCACACATGAAAACCCACACGTAATTTGGCAGCAATCGCAGCCTCCAAATGTTTCTTATAGCCCGCTAAAAGCCTTTCTATTCTTGATTTAGGATTTTTTTCCCACTTTTCTTTGCAGAATACTTCTAGTTTAGAAATCGTCTTAACCCCTTAAGGACCAGCCGCGCACGCACGCAGCAGTCACTTAAGGACCACTGAGCATTTTTTTTTTTTTCTTTTTTCAGCGATCTGATTCCAGATTCCACGAACGGCGTGCAGCAGCGCAGAGGGCTCGGAATTCTATGACAGTCCAGGACTGTCATGGGTCCTTAAGGGGTTAAGTAGTCTTGCATGCATTGCATGTTAGAGATCTACACAGATTTTCAATAATATTCAAGATCATGTTTGTGCAAGCAATGCTGCACAGTGGACTGGTGCTCCATTACTCCTATGCCAACTAAACTTCCCTGCAGGTTCTTGCTTTGCATTCCTGACAAGTTTTCGAGCAGTTCTGTCAGATTTTTCAAATCTTGTCTTATCTGCCATTTCTTAATGGCATTGCAGACAGTGGAAAATACAAGCAGGAAACATTTTGATATCTCTTTACAGTCGTCCACTGCTTTGTAAGAGTCAATTATCTTTTACTGATCATCCATGTAGTTTCTTAGAGGAGCTCCTGGTAGCTGAGTGTTAGCAGAACACAGAGAGGTTCGAGGAGTCAGGGAAATTATTACGTTGTAGAATTTTCATCATCAAACTTATGTTAAGGCCGAATGACTCAATTCAGTTCTGAGACCTTACAAAAACACTATTGGGTGAATTGGATGGGTGGCACAACTTCTGCACGTGCCACATTTGCAGTTTAATTTTTTTTTCTGTCTGTTAAATTCAGCAAATAAATAGTAACCAATTCAGCAAATAAATAGTAACCATATGTTACTATTTGCAGAGATGTCACGTTTAAGTTTGTCTACTACAGAGGCTGTATTAACTTCACTTAGAAAATCAGCAAAACATGTAATTTGACCAGAGGTGGACAAACTTTTTCATTCAACTGTATCTACAATTTAACAAAATGAGATTTGCCAACTAAGTGTGGCTGCCTTCTTGTGTATGTATGTGTATGTGTGTATATATATATATATATTGCAAAATTGAAGCAATTATGTGGCAAACCAACAAGTAAAACATTCCCATTGATTTAAAATGTAGCTTTAAGCCCTTGAATGATAGGTCTTCAATACATTGAAAATGACTGCATTGGAGACCTCTTACACTCAAGAGCTTAAAAATGTTATATTTGTGTTCCATGTGATGCATTTGGTTTGTGCTGTTTTTGTCCTTCATATACCATGTTGTCACTTTCCCTTTGCCTCTGTATATTAAATAGAATAATTAAGAGATTACCATTGGCTTTGTGGTGAGGAGGATAGTCTGCCTATGTTTTGGGATACTTGCATTAAATTACATAATCAAATGGACCAAATCTAATAGTGTCTTAAACTCCCCATCCCATGATGTGCCAGTTTGCCATATGATGGGGGAACTGCTACCAGTCACAGTGTACAAGGATTATGCACTTGTCAAATGCTCTCAAGCAAATGTAGGAAACCTTTGGCACAACAGCTACTGGGATCTATTTCTTCTTTGATCCCTAATCAGTGTTTGGCTAGTTGTGGTTGGAGATGTCGACTCCAACATCTGGCATTTTGAAGGTGTCCTACCACTGCTCAACATTATTTTTTTGTTTCTTTTATTCTGCATAGAGACCTGCCAGGTTTGGAGTGTTGATCCATATATTCTCAGTCTAATCTCTATGGCATTGTTTAATGGATTCATCTGATAGGCCATAGAACTGCTACAGTACCTTAATAGTATCCAAAAAAAGTGTCTTCTCCCACTGTCTATCAAGACTAAATCAAAGGGGAAGATGCATAAGGTGAGAGAATGCAAATCTCTCTCCAAACCCTGTTATTCCATGATGAGATCTCTTCAATTGGAAATTATTCTTTATAGAACAGGGCTGTCTTGTTTTGACCAGTACAGTCCAGTTTTGGGTTTCCTTTTTCAGTTTTGTAAAACATTAATAAATCCTTATCTACTATAAAGCAGTTGAAATAATCCTAAAAAAACAATAATAGAAAATTAAGTTTTTTTTATTATTTTCAATTTAAGTTAATATATATTTACACTTTTTTATTTTCTATTATATTTTAATTATTTTGATTACATACCAATATATAATGATTTATTAATGTTTTATAGATTTTTAATAATGTTTGCATATATTGGTACGGTGTATGCATTTTACATGTCTAAAATGTGGTCCGTTCTCTTCCGTACAACCAGGATCAGCACCCCATGACTAGTACAGCTTGGTCATTACCCTCTGTTATGGATGCATGCTCCATTATTGGTTAATAGATCATTATTCTTCAAGTTGCTGATCTTTCATATTCTGGCTTTAAGATTTTTTCCCTATAATATCTAAAGATAACTCTGGCCAGTTGTGAGCTCAATGACTGATAACAAAGCAAGGCTTACTCCTGAAATGACTCCGTTCTTCTTGGGGCCCCGTGTTCAAAATAAAACTGGAATTATTCTGGGCAAACAAAGAGCACCATAGGAGACCGATACAAATTCCCATGATATAAAAATATTAATATTCTCAAAGTATTTAAAACCATTGGAGACCTCTCTAGCATTGAAGGGGTTAAAAGCCCCATTTAAATAGATGGGACTTTTTAAAACGGAACTATCATCATAATAACATTTCCCCCAATCCATTACTAACACAGCGATGGGGAAAGCCAAATTTTCATTAGCCTGAATAAGCCCGTGTTATTGAAGAAAACAAACTTCTTCGGCAGGCATCTGCTGTGCAGAGCTCACAAGAGAAGCTGTGTGTGCCTGCACCATCAGTAACTTCAGTTACCTTAAGGTACCAAGGATGCCACTCTCCAATCCTGGCAGTGAACGGGACAGACAGCTCAGACTTAGAGGTACCTTTCCTCTAAGATGTCTGTGCTGCTGTTTGCTGGTTTCTGCCAAGGAAGTTGTTTTTCTTCATTAATGCAGACTTATTCAGCATAATAGAAGTATGCCTTTGCCTATCGCTATGCTAATAATGGATGAATGTTATGATGATGATAGTTCTGCTTTAATTTATCCATTATGGAACAGTATGTTTGTTCCACAAATTATTTTTTTGTTGTAATTAAGGCCCAGGGCATATCCTGTATACAGACAACTACAAACCAATTATGGGGCAGACCAGCTGTACAACATGCCTACCTGGAAACTTTCAAATGAGCAGACCCTGAGAACTTTTAAGGGTTAATATTTCAAGCTTCCCATCATAACAGGTTTTAGGTGATCTACCCTGTTTGTACTTAAGAGTAGCAACCTTTGGCTCTTCAGCTATTGGAGAATACAACTTTTATCATTCCCAACCAGCCAATGACTGGGTATGACAATTTAAGTCCACAACATCTGGAGAGCCAAAGGCTGCCTGCCCTGCTTGAATTCTATAGAACACTTTAATTCTGGGTCAATTATTATCGCTCTTTTGAACCCTTAATTTGATTTCTGATCACTTACTGGCAGACTGGGGGTCAAGACCAATAACCGGTACCACTGCTTTTTATAATCTGTTCAAGTACCTTCCTCTCTTTAGAATGAAAATAGGTTCCGGTTGGGGGTTGGGTTTAACCCTTTGAGTGCCAGAGAGGTACCCAACACATCTTTGCACTCAAGGGGTTATATATATTTTTATTTTTTTTGTCCCCCTTGAATTTGTTTACATATTTCAAAATGTCATTCAAAACTGCCAATGAATCACATTAGCCATTATGTGCAGTATATGGATTGTTTAAAAGGTATTAGTGATTTTATTTCCGGGGGGGGGGTGTCTTTAAGCACAGCCCAGAGCTTAATCCGCATATGACACTGCAGTGGAACTATTCATTAGTGTGCATTAACATACATAACTTAACATGAAAGTATTAATATTTCCTATACTGTGATTCTCCTGGTTTGCTGTTTACCAGTAAGGCAAAACACCACTGAATGCCACCAGTACGGGACTATGGGCACGATACAGGAAGATGAAGAGGTGCAATTCTGTGGTAAACCAGCGGCACCGTGGGAGATGAATAAAAATCTTCTAAATTCCATTGAGTTTTACTCCCTTGACTGTTGTAGAGCAATGCGCTAGAGACCTCACTAGAATTAAAGGGATTAACCCCATTGTGTGCCAGAGTACAAAGCAATGCAATGGATACCTTTCTGGCACCCAAAGGGTTAAAAATAATCATTTCATGCAATGGGAATTTTGGGACTTTGTCTTCTCTAGTGCAATTACTCTGCCCCAAAGTTGCTCTGCTTATGCCCGCTGAATTGAAACATTAACCTTCCCATTCTTTGTGATATGCACAGGTACAGAGGGAACACATCCCAATTCAGTAAGAGTAAATTATTTTGTATATATCTCCTATAAACACAGTGGACCCTAGACCTCTTCAATGCAACTTGAAGAAATTAGAGATGTCTAGCACTCAATGGGTTAACTCTTTGAGTGCCAGAGTGGTACGGAATGCATTGCAAAGAAATACATTCTGTACCACTCTGGCACTCAAAAGGTTAAAAAGTAATGGGTTCATTGATGAGACTTAGACCTGTATTCATATAGCTAAATAGGTACAATTCTTGAGCAAACAGACTGCATCATAGTGTTGAAATACAAATTTGCAATTTTCCTACCAGGTCTGGAGCGTTTTAAATGTCTTTGCAGTAACATAACATGATTTGGGTCTCTACTTTCAAATGAAAATGGGGCAATTCTGGTGCAACTAACTGTACCATAATGGACAAATATAAACAAGTCAAATTCCCATTTATTTTAATGGGGTTTTTAAATCATTGATTGCTTTGAGAGTTTTCATTTCCAATTATGGTGCAGTTGGTCTTTTTTTTTTAATTTAACAATATACATGCTATCTATTTGTGTGTCCATGTGTTTCTTCTCTTGATCAGCACGGTTAATATGTTAAGCTGTTTAATTAAAGTTGTATTGGGGAAAGGGATGGGGGTGGTGTAGGAATAATGTAAAGCTAGATGGCCTTGGGGATTTAAAGTTGATTCCAGAAACTGCATTGTTTATCTTGATCTGGCCCTTAATCTCCATATGATTTTGTAACCATTAATATTATAACAAGCCTTATGCAGTCCCAACTCCATGTTTTGATATCACTACTTCAGTTAATCAGCAATGTGCTAATAGGCCGACCTGTTAGATCATACCAGTCTTCAATATTTTGTCATTTTTATTTTGTTTTTGTTACTTTGTACTTGAAAACATTGCCATGCCTTTCAAATGAATGCACAGAATATTTAAAGGGTTAGTAATGCCCAAAATAAAGTTTATTCTATATGGTAGATTTTACAAAAATAAAGTATTTGGAGAAAGTCCTCTCTCTCAAACCTTTATGGTTTGAGAGATATTTGGTGCTAAAGTTCCCCCCTCCTTCTCCTGATGTCAGCTCCAGGGCCGGTGCAAGGATTTTTGTCTACACAGGAGAACGTGCATTTTGATGCCCCCCCACCCCTGAAACCCAAAATAAAAATTTAGCAGCTCCCCCTGTGCTGACAGCAGGAGATCCCATTCCTGGGATCAACTGGCAGCTCTACAGCAGAGCCGAAATCACATTATTTATAAAAAATGACTTAATTGGAAAGATGTACAAAGTGTACATGGTTTGTAAGCACACTTTGTAGACCGTTCCCATTAAGTAATTCTTTTCCAATATCGCTATTGCGGCTCTACTGAAGAGCCTCCTCATGACAGCCGACACGGATCTCATTCTGTCAGCTTTACAGCAAACATCAGGAGAAGGGGAAATTTAGCGGCAGATCTCTCAAACCATAAAGGTTTGAGAGAGAGGACTTTCTCCAAATACTTTATTTTTGTAAAATCTACCATATATAATAAACTTTATTTCGGGTACTACTAACCCTTTAAAGGGATACAAATACATCTTTGTGGCGTATGTTCAAAAGAAAAGTGAAGGCATTCTGGGGCAAAACATTTATAATTTTAATCCCTTGAATCATAGAATGGTCTCTGGTTAAAAACCATAAATCAATAAATGGGAATTCTAAGTTTTCCCCTGTAGTGCATATGGTTTGCCCCAGAATGCCTCCTCTTTTCTTTTGAACATACGGCACTTTATAATACTAATTGGCCACCTTGAATCAGTTGTGAGGAATTGTTCTCCAAAATGAATCTTTAATTTAGTACTTGATGGGTCCAAGGAGATGAGAAACTGGACATTTTTTTTTTTTTTCTTTGCAGATCTTCAAGTTTGGGGACCTGGAGTCCTGCCAAATAAATCATGTCTGCCTTCATAGATATGATATTCTCTAAAATTAATCTTTAATTAGTACTGGCTAAGTCGTTGCAGAATTGATTCATAGTGGCCATTAGGATTTTCTTCCTGCATTTAGTTAAGTAGTTATTGTTAGGTGGTTAGTGTTCCTTTAAGATAAAAGAAATTTGAGTTCCAACACATTTAAACTATCTGGTCATGTGATTCTCAAGCGGATACCATTTTGAATACGTTAGTAGCAAAAATGGAAAGGTTAACAATTTCTATCAATCGTATTTTATATAAGATGTCTATATATGGTCTCCGTTTATGTACCAATATTATTTGTATTTACCCTGTAAAGCAAAATGTAATCTATGCTTCTTAATAAACTTGTATAGTTTTACTTTTTTATAAAAATCAATATGTATATCTATAGCCATTTATTTTGGTATGCAACACTACCTGAAGAATATGTTTTTCAACCACAGTCTGTACTGGGCCCAATGAGCATTAAAAAGTACAAACTAAAACAGTAAGTGTATGTTTCTAAAAAGCAACCAGTTACTTTTATAACCTAACCCAGCAAAGCACACAGCTGGGTTACAAACAAACAAGTGTGTGTAGGTATAAATCAATTTACTCCTTAGATCAGGGATGGGTAAACTGATACCTGCCAGCTATTATAGAATGCAATTCCCATCATCAGGCAGGAATGATAAGGGGTATAGTCCAAAACAGTTGGAGGGCATTATGTTCCCGGTCTCTGCTTTAGATGCTAGATAGGTCTTCAGTACATTGATTTGCATGCACTGGAAATATCTACTATCCAATGGCTTCAGATCCAGAAAAATAACAAGACAACATAAGCACACAACTTGGGCCATTTGTTGAATAAGATTTACCATGGCCAAGGTAGGCCAACCTGTAGAGGTATGTTCAGAAACTGTTATGTAATATATGGTGGTCCCAACTTGTGCCTTTCCTAAGCCTCTCCTGATCAGTGCAGTTCAAGTTCTTTGGTATTTGGCTGTTTTATTTATTTTTGCAGACCATGGTCCTCAGTCTGGCCCATGGGGTACCAGTAAGATAGCCTCAACACTTAATAAAGACATTTTTTGACAAATAAGTGAATCATAAAAATACGTTTATTGAATTAAAAGACACTATAAAGAAGATATTCATAACAGTATTTCAACACCCTAATGTAAGAAAGGCAATATGAGTGCGGATTTCAGAAATATTTACCCAATAATCTAAGATGAGATAGGCCAGGGTAATATGCACTCATGCCTTATAACTACTCGGCACAAAGGAAGAAAATAACGTCTTTATTACAAATACTGCCTTCTATATTGCTCTTGGAGAAAGGGAAGAGTGTTGTAGTTAATGATAACTTAATGGTCCAGCTTGTTCATAATACATCAAGTAAAGAGTTTCTGCATATGTAGAGGATTGATGTGTTGGATTTGCTTGGGCTCTGTATTTAACGATACCTTTTAGTGGACCAATTTATTATTTATTCACCATTGTGGCTCTAACGCTTTTTAGCTTATGGGGGATCTTTCAGAATATTTCTTAGAAATGAGCATGAATAAACCATACAGTGCGGTTCTGTCTAATAGAATATTTAACAATAGTACCATGATGCAAAAACATGGGGAGCATGTAAAGTGTTTTCTTCCAGGCTGCTGAAAACAGCACATCCTATATAATTCGCTAGAAGTTTGTAATGACGCAGTCATGCGCAGTAGAGTCTGCCCGTGACGTGGCATGACTGCACTGCGACCGGTAGGTACTGTTGCCCGTGTACACGGACTCTTAAACTAATACAAGTGATAGTAAGGCACAGAAACTTTACCATATGTACAGCTGTGAATCTTACAGCTAGCCATTTAACCTTGTTTTAAAGGGATAGTAATGTTTCAAAATAAAATGAGCTCCAATTAGTAGTATTTGGGCCATGGAAAGCTCAAAGCAAGGTACAATCTTCTTACTGTGAGAACAATCAAAACAATGCCCCCCTTGACAAGTTTTTCAGATTTTTCTCTTATGTTAATTGAAGATTGTCCCTCTCTGCAAGCCATCTGGTCACCACCTTTCTGTTCTGAGGTGAGCAGTGTTACATTACTAAAAAGTGGTGGAAGGGGGATACTTTATCATTCAATTACTCTGGAACTACAACGCTGACAGCCCTGAAATAACACACTTCATGGCCCAAATACTATGAAGATTAATTGGAGCTGATTTTATTGTTAAACATTACTATCCCTTTAAACATATCACAGTGCAGTTATATTGGAAAAGAAAGCAGAATAATGAAGTATACAAAGCGTTGAGTTTACAAAGATAGGTTTTTGGCACAGAAGCATGTACTATATCACCGTAGTTTGACAGGTATTGACATTTGTCAAACAATACATTCACTTGCCAGGGAATTTGGACAGGATTTGTTTCTAAACAGACCGCATACTTTAGGATCAAATTTAGATTATGATTTATCAATGTATTGATATTGGTATTGAAATAACACTCTCCATGGCCCAAATACTTTGAAGATTAAAATGAACTTGCCATCCTACGACAAGTTTAGTTAATTTAAATAATTAACTAATAATTTAAATCTTCTTATTAATTGTTCTAATCATTTTTCTGCATAATAGTGTTGAGAAATTAACTTTTATTTGTTGGTAAGACTGTGTGGTACTTCATGCTACTGTATGAAGTCTGCTAATTAATTCTGTTTAAGGCCAAGTAAATTACTAGCTATGGTATGAAAAATTACCCCAGTGTGTGGGATCTCTCTAGATTATTTCATAGCACAGTGTGTGTTAATATATGGCAATTACTTTATATGGTGGGTCAAAAGTGCTACTCTGTGCCACGAACAAAGGTTACGTTGGAAGAAAAAAAAAAGTATATTGCAAACAAATGGCTAGTACAACAGTTTTTAAAGGGGATCTATCACACCTACAAAAGTTAGGCTTATTATGTAGAGTTAATATAGAAAATGTTGAATATGTTATTGATTTAAAAAAAAAAAAATGCTATTTGGGTTAAAACGATAGCTTATAGAGTGCCCTGCACCCTACTTCCACATACACTTCCGTTGCCGCACCGCCCCTGCTCCTTTCCCACTATCCAGCCTCCTCCAATGATGGAGGCTGTCTGTAAGCTGGATTGATTTCATTGGCTAGATATCGATCTCCAGTTTACAGACTGGATCGAGCTCTAGTTTACAGACAGAAGCCTCTGTCATTGGAGGGGGCTGGGTAGTGGGAAGGGAGCAGGGGCAGTGCGGCAATGGAAGTGTATGTGGAAGTAGGGTGCAGGGCAATCTATAAGCTATCATTTTAACCCAAATGGTGTTTTTTTTTTTTTTTTTTTAATCAATAAGGTTTTCAGCATTATCTATATATACTCTACATAATAAGCCTAACTTTTTAGAGGTGATATATTCTCTTTATAGATTTATAAAATAACTTAATTTTAAGGTGAGGTCCAGTTTATTTAGGTGTGTGTATATGTGCATGTGTGTGTGTGTGTATGTATGTATGTATGTATATAAATATATATATGTGTATATATATGTATGTATATATATGTATGTGTATATATAATATATATATACACACACTATATAAAAAGACACATATGCATGTTTTTCTCACTATCTGACATGAAATCAGAATAAACCTTACCAGTTTTAGGTCAATTAGGATTACCAAAATTATTTATATTTGCCAAATGCCAGAATAATGAGAGAAAATGTTTTAAGGCATTTTTATTACTTTCTGCAAAGTCAAAAGTTTACATACATTTCATTAGTATTTGGTTGCATTGCACTTAAACTGTATGACTTGGGTCAAACGTTTTGGATATCCTTCCACAAGCTTCTCACAATAGTTGGTAGGAATTCTGGCCCATTCCTCCTGACAGAACTGGTGTAACTGAGCCATGTTTGTAGGTCTCCTTGCTCGCACCTGCCTTTTCAGCTTTGCCCATAAATTTTCAATAGGATTGAGATCAGAGCTTTGTGATGGCCACTCCAAAACATTGACTTTGTTATCCTTAAGCCACTTTGTAACCAGTTTGGCAGTATGCTTCGGGTCATTGTCCATTTGGAAGACCCATTTCCGCCCAAGCTTTAACTTCCTGGCTGATGTCTTGAGATGTTGCTTCAGTATTGCCACATACTCTTCTTGTCTCATGATGCCATCTATTTTGTGAAGTGCACCAGTCCCTCCTGCCGCAAAACAACCCTACAACATGATGCTGCCACCCCCCGTGTTTCACAGTTGGGATGGTGTTCTTAGGCTTCCATGCTTCTCCCTTTTTCCTCCAAACGTAACAATGGTCATTATGGCCAAACAGTTCAATTTTAGTTTCGTCAGACCACAGGACATGTCTCCAAAAATGTAGGTCTTTGTTCCTGTGTGCATTTGCAAACATTAATCTGGCTTTTATATGTTTCTTTTGGAGTAATGGCTTCTTCCTGGCAGAGTGGCCTTTCAGCCCATGTTGATACAGTACTCGTTTCACTGTGGATAATGACACCATCTTACCAGCTTCCGCCAGCATCTTCACAAGGTCTTTTGCTTTTGTTCTTGGGTTGATAAGCACATGTCGGACCAAAGCACGTTCATGTCTGAGACACAGAAACCGTCTCCTTCCTGAGTGATATGATGGCTAGACATTCACATCTTGTTTGTACTTGTGTATGATTGTTTGTACAGATGAACGAGGCACCTGCAGGTATCTGGAAATTGCACCCAAGGATGATCCAGACTTGTGCAAGTCCACAATTCTCTTCCTGATATCTTGGCTGATTTCTTTAGACTTTCCCATGATGTTACACACAGAAGCAGTGTGTTTCCTGTGTGCGTTAAAATACATCCACAGGTGTGTCTCTAATTAACTCAGATGTTGCCAATAAACCTATCAGAAGCTTCCAAAGACATGACATCATCATATGGGCTGTCCCAAATTGTTTAAAGGCATAGTAATCCTAGTGTAAAACTTTTGTCTTTGCAGAAAGTAATAAAAATGCCTTAAAAATTCTCTCTCTCTCATTATTCTGGCATTTGGCAAATATAAATAATTTTGGTAATACTAATTGACCTAAAACGGGTAAGGTTTATTCTCATTTCATGTCAGATAGTGAGAAAACATGCATATGTGTCTTTTTATATAGTGTATGTAAACTTCTGGTTTCAGCTGTATATATGTATATAATGTGTGATATATAATAATATTTACACACTATGTGGTAAAATGACCACATATTACAATTTTGTGGAGACCAAGAGAATGCATGGAATAATTGCTCCAGCGCCACAAATCCATCTTGCTAAAATTGACACTCTGTATAACTCATTATGCTGCTTTATCCTTCAGTGTAATTATACAACTCATCATTGTGATATGTATGAAGTACTTAATTGGCTAACACCCGAATCTAGACGTGCCCTTCACCACTCTTGCATGGTTCATAACCACTTCTCTAGAAAACTACCAGACTACATGAGCAGTATGCTCACTCCAGCTCTCCATACTAACTATATCATCCACTCCACTGCTAACAGATCACTGAGTATACCACATTTCAAGAAAGAAGCCGGTCCTTGAGAGCTCCGAAAGTCTGGAATAACTTACGTGAAAAAAATCAGATTTTCCCCCAGTCTAAAAACCTTAAAAATAACGGTTTCTTTATATCTAAAAACAATATGGAACTGTATATAACATTTTTAGTATATGTGTGTATGTATATGTATTATGTCTCTGTATTTGTGCAAATACACTACTCTTTGCAGTAAAGACTCCATGACATACTTGAAAATGAGAGAAATTTCAATGTATTCTTCCTGCTAAAACATATTCTAAAAAAAAATCCTATATAATAATTCTCTAGGATGTTTGTCACAATGCGGTCATGCACAGTAGAGACTGCCCGCATTCGGGAAGCCTCTACTGTGCATGATTGCATCGCATCCATCAGTGAGGTAGCGGCCTCTTGGCATTACTCGGACCTTGGTCTGTGTACACGGGCTTTAACACTAGTAAATAAATAAAAAGAAGCATCTGAAGACTTTCCATCCTGCAAAATATGCCAAGCAAATGGTAGGGAAGATTAAAAAAAGTATTTTTATTTGAGTGTTCTAAAACATGGGTGTCAGTCAGTCACCACAACCATCCAGTGATTTATTTTGTGGAACGAACAAAGGCCATAGTGAATGACAGCAACTGATTTCTTGGGGGATGTTTTAACACTGTCAACATAAATTTCATGGTAGTGGTTATGATAGTGCTTTCTGACAGAAGACATGTCAAGTGAGATCCCAGTCCTTCCCCTCTTTCACATTGTTTTCTCACTTTGTGCACATTGCAGATGTTGATAACTGTCACTCCCTGCTCTGAAGGAAAAATATTTAAACATCCATGATTTTGGAGGAGCAGGAGGAGTATAATTATGGCGACTGAACTTCTAACCTGATGCACTTGAAGTGGTAATGGCTTATTGTGGAGCTGCTCCTGCCTCAGCACTAGGGATAGTAGGAATTTAGAAACCAGCACCACCAAATGTATTCTGTCACCATTGCTGCTGGTTCCACCACCACAATCTGCGAGAATGATCTAGGTCCTACTGCCTGTGTATATGATGGATACAGCAGCCTAATCCTGTGACATTTGCTGTTCCGATGACTTAGCTCCTGAAATTAAATTAGTAAACAACATAATGTCACTGGTGGGTGTGGGGGGGTTACCATCCCATGCCACTGCTGATAGTAGTCTCATGGGCCTGCAGGGCAAACACTTTTTTCAAGGCCTGCCTTGCTGTAATATTTAAGGCTTCTTACTGTAAGAATGCTAACAATTTTTTTTTTAGATAAAAAAAATAAAATGTTCACTTTAACATGGTAGATGTGAAGAGTGGTGGTGAGTATATACTGATGACTAGGAAGGAATGATAGAAAAGGTATATGCAGTAGCATGTATGATTCCAGTCTAACCTTGCATTATGATTTGTAATTCATTCATTAATGTTCATAGCACTGGCCCCAGCTGTCATAGAAGGTGGCAACTGCAAATCTCTCCTCATCTTCAGTGCGTCCCTTAGTACTCTAGTCTGCTACATCATTTTTGGATGGTATTAGATGCTTGTTCATTTAAAAAAATAAATAAATAAATGTAAGTCTGCCAACACTTGCTGAAAAGCCATGTCCTATGGTTATTAATGATAATAAGCAGAACCGAAAACCTGCTATGACTGTGTGCCTACTGGTGGGCATCTAATGATTTCCCTAGCGCTATGCATCAATGCTGGTCACACACACACACTGTTTTGTCTGGCAGGTCATCTTTTTAACCTATAACATAGTTATCCTGTAAGTATGCTGTAATAATCTCGCATATAGAGGGGTGACTCCTTGGAGGTGGATAGTCTTCATGTGCATTTAATTACCAAACCATATTCTGTGAGCATGTTCATAGACGTGTGCCAGTGCCGCTGTCAGCACTACCACATGATCATTAATTAATATGAGGGCCACATTAACTTTTTATTTAGAACCTTGGTGAATTCTACTGTGTTAGCTATGAAAAAAATTAAGTGAATCAATTTTATTTGTAGATCTATGCACAGTTATAGACCTAGTGCTGGCCATTAATCAATTTTGATTAGAATATTGGTATTTGAAAGACTGAACCTGTGTTATAGTCCAGTCCAGAGATTACCTGTTGCCCTAACTGTGGCCTGAGCAGCCAACATCCAAGCAGGAGGCAATTTTTGGTATGCTATCAGAAGTTAAGTAACAAAATATCTTCTCAGGGGAAGGGGCCAAGTAATGCTAGAGTGGTTTCCAATGCATTACAAGACTAATTGTTTGGATACCTCTCTCTCTGGCATTCAAAAGGCTACAAACTTCTATTAAATTAATGAAAATTTTAGGCATTCATTGTTCCCTATAGCGAAGTTGGTTTACCCCAAAATTGCTCCTCAGAATTGTGCATTTGGCCCCTAGTTCTAATAAACTGGAAGGAGATGGAGCGCATATGCTTTCCAGAGGTTGATGATACACAATTGGAAAGATGCGACAGTGGAGAGAAGGATGAGGAAGGAGTTAGGAGACATGTTTTGAAATTCTATAAATGGTTGAATTCTGAAGAGAGACATTTGATGCCCTTGAGGAAGTAATGATAACATTACAAAACACATTGGTCTTATTGTATAGGTATTGGGCATTTGTGCCTTTTTTAAATGAAAAATACAATATATATTTTAAGGGATAGTAATACTTCATTTTTACTATCCCTCATGCTGTAGCCCTTAAAAATTGGAATTAAACTAGACCAGCGGCATCTCTCAAACCTTTATGGTTTGAGCGATATCCTCATTCAAAGTTCCCTCTCCTTCTCTTTCCCCTGACTTCAGCGTTATAGCTGACAGCAGGGGAATCCAGTCCATGTGCAAGCGGCAGCTCTGCAGCAGTGCTGAGATCGTGTTCTAGAAACAGAAATCCTTCACTGAAATGGTCTTTTACTTGTGCTTGGTTTGCAAGCACACGTAGAGGGACCATTTCAGTGAAGGATTTCTGTTTTTATTACTCAATCTCACCACTGCTGCAGAGCCGCCGCTGGTACCAGATTCCCCTGCTGTCAGCTATAATGCTTTGAGAGATGCAGCTGGTCTCGTTTAATTCCAATTTTTAAGGGCTACAACATGAGGGATAGTAAAAATGAAGTATCAGTACAAAGTGATCCTGTATAATTGACAATATAATATGGACACTAGACATATACCCTGTCACTACAAGTCAGTATACAAAATTAAGTAATACCATAGTATAGAGGGAAGGTTTTAAAAAGGGTATCTTATTAATAAAGGTGACTTCTATTGTTATCCATCTGAATTTTAGAGAGGTCTAAGGTAATAGGAAAAAATGATGAATATCTGCATTTCCTTATTAAGGACTGGCCTAAAAACACAGCCATAGACAAAGAAATGCCCAGATAGGTTTCAACAAATGCTGGAATGCTTCTCTGACTCAAAGAGATTAGGTCATTGCATGATCCAGCATGGTACCTGCCTGGGAACTCTGATAAGCCAAACCATAGAGAAAGTGTGTCAGTATATCTTTGTCAGAACACCAGGACTTCCCATTGAATCTCAAGTTACCACAAGCAGATGATTCTAGGGTGGATTTCACTTAACAAGGGTGAGCCACCCCTTCAAAGCATGGATTTAATATAATACTAGGCATAGCCTTAAACCAACCTTGCTATATAAATGTGAGTCGTCCAGTGGCAGGGGGTATCCAGAGGTACAGTTTTAATGGTCTCTACTATCACCCTTCATAGAGAAATTTGATGGAAAAAAATTCTTCAGGAGGATGTTGCCCTAGCCTTCTTTTGTAAAGAATTGTATAAAGCTCTCTAACTGGACAGAGGTGAGTTTCAGCTCAGAGGTTGTTAAGAAGTGCCTGGCCTTCTGGTAGTGGGCATTATACCCCATGGTCCCAGTGTCCCTTAACTGGAAGGAAAAGAAATGGGGGAGATTCACTAAGGTGTGTTAAAGCAGTGCTAAAGTGGAGATCACTTTTCCATTGATATAAAATCTCCAATATCTATGTTATTCTATGAAACTTATTCACAAATATCCCTAGAGCATGAGAAATCTTACTGCATAAACTCTATAGAATAACATAGGAATTGGAGAAGTGATATCACTGGAGACGTTATCTCCAATTTATCACCTCTTTATTAAGCCTTTGTGAATCTCCCCCATGGAGAATTAAGTCTCCTGTATTTTTCTCCTGCATTGTGCTGAACAGTACTGTGTATAACTACTAATGTGACTGTTTGGAGGACAGGTCACATAACATTATTTTGAAATGTTGGAACACGTTCCTGTGTAGTGCCTAGGTTTTCTCTAGGAGTAGTTTTCATAAACATCATGCATTATAATAAAATATCTAATCAGAGTATTTAAATGGGGCTTAAAGGGACACTAATGTCCCATAAAATATTACGCTTGTTTTGTAGAGGTTTAAAAAAATACGTTATTTGGCACAAATCCTATCTTTCAAACCTTTACGGTTTGAGAGATATTCACATGCAAGGTTCCTGCCTCCCTCCGCTTCTCCTGACGTCAGCATCTAGCTGACAGCAGGAGATCCCAGTCTGGGGACCAGCCGACGGCTCTGCAGCAGAGCCGAAATTGTGTTATTTAAAAATAATTACTTCATTGGAAAGGTCTACAAAGTGTGCCTGGTTTGCAAGCACATTTTGTAGACAGTTCCCATGAAGTAGTTATTTTTAAATAATTTGATTTCAGCTCTGCTGAAGAGCTTCCTCAAGTCGCATGACTCGAATCTCCTGCGGTCAGCTTCACAGCTGACAGCAGGAAAAGGGAAATTTACAAGTGAATATCTCTCAAACCATAGTGGGTTGAGAGATAAGAATTGTACCAAATAACTTATTTTTTAAACCTCTACAAAACAAGCATAATTTTTTGGGGGGACATTACTGTCCCTTTAAGGAACATTTCTAGCATTAACCCACTGACTGCCACAGTGGTACGCAACGCATTGTAAAGCAATGTGTTGAATACCACTCTGGCACTCAAAGGGTTAAAGCAGTTAAAATTCCTGAATTGAAATTTTTATTTATCCCTACGGCAGGGCTGTCCAAGTTCAGTCCTCAAGCGCAACCTACAGGCCAGGATTTAAGAATTTCCCTGGTTAAGCACAGGCGAGTTAATCGGTAGCTCTTTCATTTTGACTGACTCACCTGTGCTTAAGCAGGGAAATCCTTACATCCTGGACTGTTGGTGGCCCTTTACAACAGGGCAGCCCTTCCCTACAGTGTGCTTTATTTTCCCCAGAACGTCTCCACTTTTGTTCGTATGGGGTAATCTTTATGAATCTTAATATGAGCAATTTCTTAAGTATACTGATTGGGGAAAGTGAGAATTTTCAATCCCCATTGACTTAAATTGGGATTCTAACCCCTTGACTGCTAGACCTCTTCAGGGCCTTCACTGGGTAGAAAGCTTAATTCAAATTAATGAGGAACTTGGGAATTGTATTTACATACTGTGGTGCATTGGGGTACCACAAAATTGCACCATTTTTATACCTCATGACATACTGATACCTCTTTAGATAACTAAATGATTTACAATAAGAACAAAGTATTTTGTTTACAGATACTAATTTATAAACACAGATACTGAAGTTTAAACAAACATTAATGTGAGTTGTATTCCGGTGGAGCATTGTGATATACTTAACTACACACCATGGTCTGAGCTCAAAAAAAGATGGACAACAGGTGGGAAAAATGACCGTTCTAGTCTAACAGTAGCAGTCTCATGTCATTTGGTCTAGACTTTCCCAGAACACTGTGCTGCCGGAAAGGAACTTTTAACCCAAATCTAGTTAATATGACTTGAAAATTACTGATTTACATAGTATACTTTTCTAATACCAAACTTTTATATATTGATTGACGGAACTGTTAAATAGAGGACGTATCAAATAGATGTTAACGACACTTTTGTGGACCATGGGCTGTGTCCAGGAAGCGGAAAGGCAAGCCTCCAAAGTGTCCCTCTTTAGGCAGGAAGGCCCTCTTTGCGACCCAAATCTATATGTCCATTATTCCCAACCTGCAAGGAATGGCGATAGTTGTTCTACAACAAGAGGCCGAAAACCACAAGTTCCTCACAGCCGCTGTAAAATAATACAGAAGGCCATAGGCTGGAGCTTCCGCAGCTGTCACGCTTCCCTAGCAACAAGGGACTTTCTTCGGCAGCACGCCAACCACAATATGGCCGTGCAATATGATGTCATCATGACGTATACGAGCTCTGTCGCTTCCTGCTCCGGATTGAACGAAGGAGGAAGAGGAAGAGATGCTTATACTGACAGTGGGGGAGGACACTGGTGAGAGTCGAGCTGTGTGATTTGCACAGAATCAGGCATGTTTTTATTAGTATGTGTATTTTATTTATACTTAATGTTTACATGAATATATGCTTTAAGCTTACACGTTGTTCAATACGTACGTACAACTGTTGTGAGGGTGTGCATTTATTCGAATATGTACTTATACTGTAGACACCGTATTCACAGTGCCTTTATATTGAACGAATATTTGTGCAGGTGTCCTTATTGTGTATGTTGTGTTACATGCATCAAGCGCATTGGGACTTTAATTTAAAACTCCCAGCCCATGATTTATTATATCCGGGATGGTCAAGCCGTGGCTCTCCAACTGTTTTCGGATTACAACTCCCAGCATCCCAAACCGGCAAGTCATAGTTCTCCCACTGTTGCTATATACTTGTTGCATATGTGTGTTAAGGTATATCAACATCATATTTTTTAATTCAATAAGTTTTGTGTTGTTTAGGTGATTTTAAGCTAAATTATGGAATCGAGATTTAATTATCTAATTATACTAATTGTTTCCAATAATTTTTATATGATGCCTTTCCTCCTTTCTTCTGTTAATTAACTGCATGATATTTATTTTGCAAGGTATTTTGAAAGGAGTTAGTTATGCATGCTTCTTAGAAAAGTATGCAGACATATATATTTGCTCCTCCACAAATAGATCTACATTTTTCTGTTGAATTCTTACTCTATTATGGTAAACAGTACTGAACCCTTAATCGCTGGGATGAATGTTAGTTCAGTGGGGAAAACAATGGTGGATTATCATTGATATCTAAAAAAAAGAGAGCTAACTGGACTGTTGATCATACTCTGTGCAATAGGATAGTCTTTGTTTACAACCCTATTCCAGTGTTATAACAGGTTAATGTTATTTTGGCTCATTTATTAGAGTACAGTACCATAGTGTTATATATTAGGCCAAATGCAGCTTTTTCTTTCTCACTATTTTTGAGACATTGGGTATAGATACTATATATACAAGTTTGCATTGCACTTAATGTGGCACTTTTGTCTTTATTCAAATTTGCATATTTGAAAACTGCATTAAAATTTTGTATGTATCATGTTAGTCAAAAGACCAGCAAAGGTACATAGATTTTGAGAGCAGATAAGAACCATTCGGCACATCTAGTCTGCCCATTTTTCCTACAGTAATGACCTCAAACCTAATTTGATTTATGGTCTTGTCTTATGTTCAGAATAGCATTATGACTATCCCATGCATGGCTAAATTCTCTCACTGTATTAACCCCCATCACTTCTGCTGGTAGGCTATTCCGCTTATCTACCACTCTGTCGGTGAAGTCAAACTTCCTTTTATTACAGCTAGAACTCTGTCCCTCTAGTTATAGACTATGGCCTCTTGTCCTAACATTTTTACTCCTTTGAAATGTACTTCCCTCCTGCAATTTGTTGAATTTTTTCATGTTTGAATGTTTCTATCATATCCACTCTCTCACACTTGGGATGGGCTACAAAGTATGCTTGCAAACCAGACACACTTGTAGCCCGTTCTAATAAAGTATATATTTCTATATAATGCTATTTTTGTTCTGCTGAAGAGCCGCAGGAAGTTCACAGGACCAGAATCTGCTTTTCTCAGCTAGATGGCAGACTTCTGTGAAACAGGAACTTTAGATGCTTCAATCTCTCAAACTATAAAAGTTTGCGAGATGGGACATACCTCATTATATTCATATTTTAATCTCTACAATATTAAACTTACTTAAATATAAGCAACACTATCCCTTTAAGGACCAGTGGGGTGTGTAGCCTTCTGGTCCTTAATAGGTTGAATGAGGGATAAAAAGGTTGAAGGAAAAATTACTATAATTTCTTCTCCATTTAAATGTTTAAGGACGAGAGGGTTGTACACCTCTCTGGTCATTTAACCTTTTCAGTTATAAAGAGGTATCCAACATATTGCAAAGCGAAAACAATGTATTGGATACTACGGTGGCACTGAAATGTTTAAATAATCAAATGCTAGAGCAACATTAAAACAGTTATCATTATTTCTCTGGTGATTAAAGGTATGTATATAACAGTTTTAGTTTGGTGAACTTTAATTCCACAGCCCTAACCCCTTTTTGTTTGCTCTCATTCATACATTTTAAGTAACCAATAAAGCATGGGGGAGGGGAGTCATGAGATGAGGTAGTCCTCTGAACCATAACATTTGATTCCCTTCTTTTAATCGCATGAGTGAGAACATTTCATATTAGGTTTTCTGCTTTATAATATTTCATACAGTTGCTTTATACCATAATTACATATGCCCAATGTATTTTTTCTGAGTTGCAATATGGGGCTGAGGCCAGCTGTGATGACCTTCATTGAGGGTGTTCAGGTTGGTCTGGTTTGTGTACACATGGCAGGATCTGGTTTAACCTGTTCAACATCAGTTCAATTATATATTGCACTGTAGCTTGTCAACCATTACTTTGATAATGTGGTGAGAATTTTTTGATGCGGTAATATTGGTATTCAGGCATTGGGTGATGCTCTCATAACACTGAAACCTGTTTGGCCAGGCTGTGTTGAGAGAAGTATAATGAAAACGCAAATAAAGCATAAGCCCAATTTATTTGTTTATTTAGAACATGTTTTACAAAGAACAATACATTTAGATTTCTGTCACTTTCAAATATGTCCTGGATAACTTTTACAGTGAAAAGTTACATATTTATATAAATAGGGATAAACATTATATATATATATATATATATATATATATATATATATATATATATATATATATAGTTACATATTTTTTTTTTTAATGCAGAGAAGCAGTTATTTTAGGGATGTTAGACTGGGAGAATATCTGACTTTGGGTATGTTATTCCAGACTTTCAGAGCTCTGAAGGAGAAGGCACATCAACCAGCTTCTTTCTTGAAATGTGGAATACTCATTGAGTTGTTAGCAGTGGAGATGTTTTGGTTAGTATGGAGAGCTGGAGTGAGTTTACTGATAAGGTAGTCTGGTAGCTTTCCAGAGAAATTGCTATAAATTAGGCAAGAAAGGTGAAGGATACATCTAGATTTGACTGTTAGCTAATTTAGTTCTTTAAAGGGATGGTAAATACTATGAAGATTAATTGGAGCTGCTTTTATTGTGAAACATTACTATCCCTTTAAACATATCACAATGATGCGTGGTACAGTTATATTGGAGGAGAAAGCGGAATAATGATATATACGGAGTGTTGTGTTTGCAAAGATGTGTGTTGTTTTTTAATGCACAGAAGCATATACTATCTCCCTGTAGTTTGACAGGTATTGACATTTGTTGAACAATACATTCACTTACCAGAGAATTTGGACAGGATTTGTTTCTAAACAGACCGCATACTTTAGGATCAAATTTTAGATGATAATTTATCAATCAAAAGACCAAAAGTGAGGTTGGGGTCAATCCACATACCAAGTTGTTTGTAGGGGTTTACTGTGACCAAGTTAAGATTAGATTCTCTTAAAATGTGTAAGTGGGTATTGTGGAGTTTAAGTAATTTGCTCTATGTTCCTAAACACTAACAAAATGGTCACTATGGTATATGGTTCAGTTTGTTTTTAGAAGTCCATCTTTCAACTTCAGAGAAGTCGTCTTGTAACTGCCTGAAGTTGTCATACGTTTGAATTTGTAGCATGGATTATATTGTTGTCTGCAGACGTGCACAGAAGATGCTGTGGGCAGATAATTTATAAATAGGGAAAATAGAAGAGGGCCAAGAATGGAGCCTTGAAGAACCCCTCATTAATTTGAGTGCAATGGAAACATTGTCGGCAATAGACACACACCGTGTTTTGTCTTATAAATAGGATCAGAACCATCAACTAATAGAAAAGAGTGCAAAAGACAATACAAAGAAAAAGACAACAGTAGAAAAAAATCTAAGTGTAATAATTTTAATAGAGCTTAGAAATACTACACTTAGATTTTTTTCTACCGTTGTCCTTTTCTTTGTCCTATCTGTTGTTTTCTTTTCTGTTCCTTGCTGATTTCTCTGAACTGGGCCAAGCTGCCTACATAAGGAGCAGCATCAGGACTGAAGACTAAGGAATTGAACATCCATCCATATTTTTGGATCATCAAAGTAGACACTGCTAGGTAGTTGTTAGAGCTAGAGCCTAGAGGCCTGTTTTTGATGCCCATGTGGCTGTGATGTGCAGCATGGGAGATTGCATGAAGTTATGGGCTGTTGTGAGCAGCTTTTGTTCCGGTACCATCAGAGCGCACAGATGGAAGAGGTACAACTTTACATTTAACCTTTGAGTGCCAAAGGGGGCCGCAACGCATTGCTTTGCAATGCATTGCAAACTTTTCTGGCACTCAAAGGGTTAAGGTACAGATGGAAGAGGTAAACTTTCACATTTTATCCACTTTTTTGGAACATCTAATATTTATTTCATCCATCATTTGTTAGTCTATAGAGGTTTCCTATTGAAATGTCGCCATTTAGTCGTGCAGTGTCAGAATGTCGCTCTTTTGATTCAGGCAACATTTTTAACGTGGCATTTTGATGGTTGCCAATTAGAGGGTGACATTTCAACAGGATACCATCCTGAATTTGGAGCTTGGTTATCATAATATTATGGGCTACTTTATCAAAGGCCTTTGCAAAATCTAAGAAAATATCTGCTGTAAGTTCACATTTTCAATGCCCCTCTTGATATCATTGCATACTTTTAGGAGGGCATCTAGGATTATTTCCATAGACACTATCTAGATGACTATCTGATGCCTGAAGCAGTAAATGTTCTTAGTGAAACCAACCAAAGTTCAGGTAGTGCATATGGCATATGAATGCTTTGTCCATTTGTATTCTTTCAATTTGTTGACCCTATAGATGTAAGCAATGTTTTATACCCTTTGATGCTATGTATTGTGCTATTTTTACAACTGGCATCTTAAATAAATCACAGAATATCACATTTACAGCACTGTTTAGCATCAAACTATGCAGTAAAAACCTCTGAATATGAAACTTCCCAGTGTAGAAATGAGATCACAAGTGTAGCACACTTGTCTCCCTGTGTTTGAATGTTTTTTAATACAGTGAGGACCAGAAGTGTACTCTGCACACTCCAGAGGAATGCATCATACTTCAGTTCTGCTGTTGACGCTTACTGTATTTCTATTTTATATACTACATTATTAAAGAGGGCCCATTTACCCTTCCAAATCCTCCCTTAATTAGGAGCTTCTGTATTGAAAGAACTGCACATCTATTCCTCCCCACCAATTTATTGCACTTCTGTAGTGGACACTGACTGGATAAAGCGCAGTTATTTCCAGCTTCAGTACTCGGGACAGTCCAACAAGTTACATTTTCAGGATACTAAACTGATTGCAAAGCAAAGAACAAGGATTAAGCAGTTTAAATAAATATGATTGAGTTATAATAAATCGATTAAATAACCACTGCCAGTCATTTTGTTGGAAAGGTGTGTCACTTTCTACAGTTATCCATAAAATGTGATAGTAACAGTTCCACCACTTAGACTGAACTGTAATTTCTGGAAAAAAAGCAGTATCCAGCAGCACAAACCTTTTTACTCAGCTGCAAAACCTATACGATACTTTGTTAGGTAGGTATATGAGGGATTGTTTTATTCTCGTTTGACTTCAGATGTCACAGGACCAGTTCAACCCAAAAGAGTTTACACATTAACCTCTTATATGCTGGAGGTGTTTCCAATAAATTGCCCTGCAATGGATTAGTGACCTCTAGCATGCAAGAGGTTAACTGGTGATGGCATTTGAGTCCAACAGCAGATGGAGGTCCTCAGGTGCCCACCCCTAGTTTAAACACTGATATTGAAATAAGCAAACACAAAACAGATATAAGTATACAACCTCAAAAACATCATAGTAACATACATAGTAGATGAGGCTGAAAAAAGACATGCGTCCATCAAGTCCAACCCATGCCAAAAACACCCCTGTTGATCCAGAGGAAGGCAAAAAAGCCCTCTGGAGCCATTTCCAATCTAGCCCCAAGTGGGGAAAAAAATGTATTCCTTCCTGACTCCTATTGGTAGTTAACCCCTTAATGACCCTTGACAGTCATAGTACGTCATGGGTCGATTAGAGTTAACGACCCATGACGTACTATGACCGTCATGGAATTCCGGGCTCTCTCTGCGGCTGCACGCCATTCGGGGAGTCCGGAACCGGAATTAAAAAAAAAAAAAATGCTCTGTGGTCCAGTTCCCCGGATCAATATCCTATCTGCTTTGAAGCCATCTGTCATAATTTTCAATATTGTTCTGTGCTAGATAGGCATCTGTTGCTTTTTTGAATGCAGTTGCATTATCTGCAAGCACAACATCCAGAGGCAAAGAAGTCCATAGCCTTTCCACCCCTACTGTAAAGAATCCTTGCCTTTGTTTTAGTTGAAAGTGCATTTCCTCTAGTTTTAATGGATTACCTCTTGTTCCTAGCTCAGTTCTTTGTGTAAATAATTAATTGGATAGTTCTTTGTGTTGCCCTTGAATGTATTTGTAAATAGTAATCATATCACTCCTTAGATGTCTCAGTAATGTCTTTTTTTTTTTTTACAACAGGCACACAAAATTGTACTTCATATTCTAGATGAGGTCTAACCAAGGATTTATACAGAGGTAGGATAATATTAGCATCACTTGCTTCTACACCTCTTTTTATGCAGGTTAGTACCCTATTTGCTCTTGCAGCAGCTGAGTGACTCTGCACACTGCTGTGAAGTCTATCATCTGTCAGCACTCCTAAATCTTTCTCAAATGAGGATTCCCCAAGTTGTTTTCCATTTAGAGTATATGTTGCAAGTTTGTTTCTACAGCCCAAATGCATAACCTTACATTTATCTAAATTAAATAACATCTGCCACTTTTCTGCCCATTCACTTAGTTTATCTAAATCCTTCTGCAGAGAAACATCCAGCTCTGGATGTATTTCCTTACATAGCTTAGTGTCATCAACAAAGATTGAGATACTACTTGCTGATTTTATTACATTCTTTGTATTTTTTTAAATGGTGCATCTGACCCGTTTGACTTAAACACTTTAAAAGCCTGCTTTTTATTTCTCAGTACTAGCTAAATCTTAAAGGCCAGGTTGCCTATACTTTTTAAGTTGTAACTTCGGGCTCCTCCTATATGTTTAGACCAGGGAAGTCCAACTGGGGCCCAAGGACCAGTTGTGGTGCTAAGGGGCTTTTTGGCAGCCTAAGGAATCCATGTCTTCCTGTTCATTAAATCATATTTTAACACTTGGCATAGTAGAAGCATCTTCAAAGTGGTGTTTTCAGTGCATTTAAGATGCCTCCAGCATCCTAAAGGTTAATAGTCTGTGTATTGCCCACCATTATATACAGTGGAAAGCGGCAGCCATGTAGAATACTATCTGCTCGTTGTTGAAGCCATTGACATTCATGCACCATAAGCTGTGCAGACTTGTGCTATTAAGTTGCCATCTTAACCCTTTGCAGGGTGTTGAGTGCCCATCTTGTCTATAAAAGGATAAAATTGAGATGCCGCCATATTTTGTGCCCTGTGTAGTTGCGATTGAAATGAAAAGGCACACTAATTGTATATTAACTTTGTTTTTTTTTTATATATAAACCCATGATGAATACATTGATGTTTCTCTTGTTTTCAAGTAGCTGTGTACTAAAATTATCCTATATAATAATTCGCTAGGATGTTTGTCAGAAGCCGTCATGTGCAGTAGAGACTGCCCAAATGCACAGAATGCTGGGAAGTGTAGGAATGCTGGGAGCATTCTGTGCTTTTGGGCAGTCTCTACAGTGCATGACTGCATCGGTGTCAGGACTCAGATCAGGACTGGCACTCTTAACCCTTTGAGAGCCAGAGAGGTATGCAACACATTGCAAAGCAATGCATTGCGTACCCCTCTGGCACTGAAAGGGTTAACATCACTCAGACCTTGGCCCGTGTACATGGGCTTTTACACTAGTACAATTATAAATAAGAAAGTAGTTGAATGTTTTTTAACCCCTTTAGGACTGCAGACTTGCTAGAACCATCACGACTGCCTGTGTGTTAAGGACCGGTGACAGTCCTGGCATGCACGTCATGAATATGGTTTACTAAAGTGCAAGTGCGCTGTGATCACGCCGGGAGTTTAAAACTGGGTGCTCCAAGACCATTTCAGTCTCGCCCACTACGAGCCAGAACATGTGATCGCTCTTACACGCCGGCTCGCCAAATAAAATGGCCTTGTTCCTCTGGTGCACAAAATTTGTTTTTCTTTTATTTCAAGAAGCTGTTTCCAAGCTCTGCCGGAAGATCATCCCTCTTATTTTAGAACAGTCAGTGAAATGCTGGTATTGGAGCGGAGATTATAGGAAGTGTAAAGAGTTGTAGTGAGCATACTGCTCAGGTAGTATGGTAGCATTCCACAGAAGTGTTTAGAAACTTGGCAAGATGAAGGGTACATTTGGAATTGGGTTTTAGCCATTTTAGTTTTTATCGTACCACAGTGATGGATAGTGTAATTATACTGAAGAACAAAATGACACAATGAATTATACAGTGTGTTCAATTCAAGGAGATGGGCTTGTGGTGCAGAAGCATAAACTGCATCCCTGTAGTTGGTGATTGGCATTAACCTCTGTTCCACAATTCATTTTTGTACCAAGAGACTTTGTTTTTAAATAGAGCTCCTACTTTAGGATCACGTTTTTAGATGTTAATTTATCAACATGAAGACCAAATGTGAGGTGGGGTTTTAGCCACATACCAGTATATTTAAAGGAGTGGACTGGGCCAAGTTACAATTAACCATGTTGCAATGCATAAATGGGTATTGTGGAGTCCAAATAATTTGCTTTGTTCCAAATGCCATTCTAATAATTGGTATTTAAGAACAGCTTGTTTTTTACTGATGCATCTTTCGTCCTCTGAGAAATCTTCCTGAGATACATCGTCAAGCTGTGATTATGTTTTGATTTTTATTGTATATTATGGTGTAATTTGCATACATGTACACAGAAAATGCTTTGCAAACCATGAGCAGATAATTTATGAATAGTGAAAATAGAGGGGGTCTGGAATGTTGATTGGAAGGGAAACACTGTTAGTAATGGATGCCTATTATGTTCTGTCTGAAAAGTAGGAGTGAAACCAGTATATCAGATGATGACCTAAGACACTTTTTTTTAATCATAATCTTATGTTCAGAAGGCTTTTGCAACCTCAGTATAATGCTAATCGCTGCTTGCTGTAACGCTAGGAGCCATTCACAGCACACCAAACGGAAGTGTGAACACGCTCCCTTGGGCAGGTGGGAGGAGAAATGGGACATGCTGAAAAGCTGTGCTGTGCATATAATGCGGAAGTGCACAGAAGAGGGAATATCTTTACAATTAGTTAGATTTTTTTTTTTTAAAGAGATAGTAATACTTCGTTTTAACTTTATTTTATTTTGTAGGCATTAAAAAAACATGAAGAATGATATAAGTCTTATCTCTCAAACCTTTATGGTTTATGAGATATTCACAAGCAAAGTTTCCCCCTCCCGCCCCTTTTACCTACTGTAAACAATCTCTTCTCAGATGTGGAATACAGTCCATAGACTGGACAGATAACAGAAGGGGACACTCTTATTCCTATGAAAACAATGAAATCCCTGCCCCCCTTGACAAGCTTTTCAGGTTTTTCCCTTATCTTAATTGAAGATTGTCCCTCTCTGCAGTCTACCTGGGCAGCTCCCTTCTGCCCTGGCTGAAAAGTGTTACATCAGTAAAAGGGGCGGGAGGGGGACACTTTGCTTGTGAATATCTCTTAAACCATAAAGGTTTGAGAGATAAGACTTATATCATTCTTCATGTTTTTTTAATGCCTACAAAATAAAATAAAGTTAAAATGAAGTATTACTATCCCTTTAAACGCAGCTTTCCTACAATAGCTTTTATTAACAAAGCGAGTGGTAACACCTTTTTCCTCTGTGTTCCCCCTCACGGCTCATTAGTGTGTGTATAGTCTCATCCGGTTAGCTGACTGTAGGGCCAATTAAAAAATTTGTATAAAAACTGCTTCCTCCCCGAGTTCCGGTAGTCTTTTTGCCCTACAGCTGCAAGTAGGGAAGAAGTGGGCAACGGCAACTTACCGGAGAAGCTGGAGTGTGCGGCCGCATTCGTTGCTGCCTATGCCGGGAGAAAGCGTGACGCGCGTCTCCTGGAGTCCTGACTTCACCAAGTGGTCAGTCAGGAGATCTGCCTTCCGTCTTCCTGAGCGCGTCGGACCGGATGAGGAAGCACTGAGACAAACCAGCGGGTCTGATCGGAGGTCTGAAGGGACTGGAAATGGAGGAGGAAGGCGCCTGCCACCGGGTCTCTCATAGAGCAAAGGGGCAGGTAAGTTTGCTAAGCGAGAGTTATATTTTTTTTTGGCGGGCCTATGCGTTCCAGCAGTGAAACGCAAGCCAATAATGCCATGTATTTAAACTGAGGCAGGCTAACTATCTGCTATTATAATGATGCTTCCTACCTGTGGTATTTGAATACAATAGTTTTCTGCTTTACATTTTATTCTCTATTAATAATAAAGGCTAAGTTTTATTATGTCAATGCCAAAGCAATCAGCATCCAAGGAGAAAGGACCATCTGAAACTAAAGAGGATAAGAATGTCCAGAGCCAGAAGTCATGCTTAAATTGTTCATATTTTCTGCCCATCACGGATCCTAATAAATGAATGCCTGAAAAACGTCGCAGGTCAAGGTGTGCAAGGACAATTTTCAGAATTCTTAGCATGGATGAGAACCTCCATGTGGGATACTTTCACAGCAATGCAGTCAGCACCCAAGAAGAGGCAGAGAGTGGATGACCCAGGAGAAGGTACATCTGCGGGAGGTATGGAATTTGAGGAGGATAGCGGTCCAGAACTCTCAGCGTAAATGGAGGTATTTCTAAAACAGATAAGAAAATCCTTGGGCTTAACTGAAGAACAAAAAGAGCTCAACATCATAGATACAGCTTTTATAGGAAAGAAGAAACAGATAACGGTTTTTCCAGTCCACCAAGTAATCACAGAAATAGTAAACTCTGAATGGGGTAAGACGGAGAAAAGAATTTCTTTTTCTAAAAGATTTCAAAAAATGTACCCCTTCAGTGATAGTGAGACGTCTATTTGGTCTGATGCCCCAAGAATTGACGCCGCAGTAGCCCAAATTGCCAAAAGAACGACCATACCAGTGGAAGATGGCTCTTCACTTAAAGATGGCATGGATAGGAAGATGGAAGCAGCACTCAAAAAGCAATTTACCTTCCTGGGACAAAGCTTGAAGATAGCAACGGCCATGGCATGTGTTTCTAGAGCAGTCAGAATTTGGCTATCAAATTTAGAGGAAAACATCGAATCCTCAGTCTCAAGATCAAAATTATTGAAAGAAGTGGCCAATATTAAAGAAGCAATTGGCTACTCTTGCGATGCTTCATTGGATGCAGTCAGATTATCGGCAAGAGCATCTTCACTGTCAGTCACTGCAAGAAGGGCCCTTTGGCTAAAACCTTGGGGAGCAGATTTGTCATCAAAAGCTGAATTGGTTTCGCTACCTTTTTCAGGCAGGTTGCTATTTGGAGAGCGTTTGAGTGAATTAATCGCTAAGATAACAGGAGGAAAAAGTTCACTATTGCCGCAAGAAAAAAGACCAAGAGCATCTCCACAAAGAACATCTTTCAAGTCCAGGAGACATTCCTTTCGGGATTCAAAACGTTTTTCATCAAGAACATATGAACAAAGAAAGCAGCCCACACAGGGACAAAAAGGAGGGTATAGAAGCAACCCTCGAAAAAATTACAGAAGAGATCCTCAATGAGGAGAACAGGGCCCAGCTCTCATCTCCAGTAGGGGGTCGGCTGGAGTTATTTACCCATGTATGGAAGAATTTGGTGAATCCAGACAAATGGGTATTGCGGAATATGGAAGCTGGGTATCCTTTAGACCTCCAAGACATTACGAAAAGAAACTGGTTCATTCAATCCAAGATTCCAAGGAACCGGGACAAGAGAGAAGCCTTATTCAGAATAATTCAAGAATTGGCGGACGAGAGAGTAATAGAACCAGTTAAAGAAAACTTCAGAAGACAAGGAATTTATTCAGTGATTTTTCTTGTCACAAAACCTGAAGGGTCTTACAGAACAGTTCTAGACCTAAAGAATCTGAATATTTTTGTAAGAACCAAAAAATTCAAGATGGAGACGACAGCATCAATCCTAAGAGCAGTAGCCCCAGGAAATTTTCTAACAACAATAGACCTAAGGGAAGCCTACTACCACATTCCAGTAAAAGAAGATCACCGGAAATTTCTCAGATTTGCCATAGCAAATCAACACTGGCAATTCAAGGTACTCCCTTTTGGGCTATCTTCAGCTCCAAGGATTTTTACAAAGACCTTAGCTGCTGCATTACAGACCTTAAGGATGGAGGGGATATCGGTAGTCCCATACCTGGACGACATACTTCTGATATCACAATCAAAGGACCAGTCACTCAAGGAGACTCTCAGAGTGGTAACATTCTTGCAACAACTGGGTTGGGTAATAAATTGGAAAAAGAGTCATCTGACACCATCCCAGAAGGCAATATTCATAGGAATACAATTCGACACCAAACAGGCAATAGCAACTCTATCTCAGGAAAGAAAGAAAAATCTAAGAAAAGGGATAAAACAATTCCTAAAATCAAAACGCCATACAGCAAAGGAATTCATGGAAGTGTTGGGAACAATGACCTCAACAATCCAAATAATACCTTGGGCCAGAGCCCACATGAGGACCATCCAGGCTCATTTTCTAAGATACTGGAACAAGGATCCACAGGACATCTCACAAGTAATCCATCTCCCTCAGAAGTTAAGAAAAGACATAAAATGGTGGCTAGTCCCCAAGAATATAGAAAAAGGCAAGTCACTCCAGGATCATCCATGGGAAGTGCTGACAACGGACGCCAGCCTGTACGGATGGGGAGGCCACTGGTCAAAAAAATCAATCCAGGGCAAATGGTCAAGAAAGGAGAAAAAGCTTCACATAAATGTACTGGAGTTAAGGGCAATCAGATTCTGCCTAATAAAGTTGCAAAAATTCCTAAAAAAGAAAAGAGTAAAAATCCAGACAGACAATATAACGGCAGCCATGTATGTCAAGAATCAAGGGGGAACAAAGAGCAAGATCCTCAACAAGGAAGCCCAAAGAATACTAAGTTGGGCAGAAAAGAATCTGGAAGAGATATCAGCAATCTACATTCCAGGGAAAAAGAATGTGCAAGCGGATTTTCTAAGCAGGAATATGATGGATCAAACAGAATGGGAGTTGGATCAAAAAGTTTTCAGAAAAATATGCAGGAAATTGGGAGAACCGACAGTAGATCTGATGGCAACGGCAAGCAATTCGAAATGCCGGAAGTTTTTCTCAAGATTCCCTCACCCAAAGGCTCTGGGACAGGATGCCATGAGCTACAGATGGGACTTAGGGTTGGTGTATATATTTCCACCGATTCCCTTAATTCCGCAGGTTTTGAAGAAAATCAAGAGGGAAAGAGTAGAAGCAATAGTGGTGGCTCCATATTGGCCCAGAAGAATATGGTTTCCGGAACTAATAAAGATGTCCACGGAGACACCATGGACCTTACCCTGCAATCAGAACCTTCTTTATCAGGGTCCAATCCTCCACCCAAATCCATCTTTTTTCAGGCTAACAGCCTGGAAGTTGAAAGGTGGTCTTTGAGGAATAAGGGATTATCTGATCCAGTAATAGACACTATCATAAAAGGCAGAAAAACTTCTACTTCTAACATATATTGTAGGGTATGGAATACCTTCAGAAAATGGGCCATAAGAAACAAAATAAAGGAAAACCCAATACTGAATTCAACGATTCTGGATTTTCTACAGGACGGATTCCAGCTGGGTCTAAGCCCAGCATCATTAAGAGTTCAAATATCAGCAGTATTAGCACAACAGTTATCGGAAGACATCCTTATCAAGAGATATCTCTTGGCAGTTTCAAAAGTGAGACCAAGAATAAGAAAAACAATACCTCCATGGGATCTGAACATAGTCCTAAAATATTTAGCAAAGTCAAATACTTTCGAACCATTGGAAAACATTCCACTAAAATATATTACTCTTAAAACAGTATTCCTAACGGCTATTACATCAGCTAGGAGGGTCTGTGAAATTCAAGCTCTATCATCAAAATCACCATATTTAATTATCCATCAAGATAAAGTGGTCCTGAGAATGAAGCCAAGTTTCAGATCTAAAGTGGTTTCAGAGTTTCATTTAAATCAGGAAATAGTACTTCCATCGTTTTGCCAGAATCCGAAGACAGAAGAAGAAAATCTATTACATAACTTAGACGTAGTGAGATGTATTTCAACTTATCTAGAAAGAACTAAGGAAATCAGAAAAGCGGATACTTTATTTGTATGTTTTCAAGGAAAAAATAAGTGTTTATCACCATCAAAATCCTCAGTAGCAAGATGGATTACAGACTGCATAAAAATAACATATTTGGAAGCAGGACTAAATCCTCCAAAAATTCTCAGAGCCCATTCCACTAGGGCAGTGTCAACCTCTTGGGCATCAAGGGCCTCGGCTTCTGCTGAAGACATCTGCAGAGCAGCAACCTGGTCGTCAATTTCTACTTTTATAAAACATTATCAATTAGATATTTATTCAGCAGCAGAAGCAAAATTTGGGAGAAAGGTCCTTCAAGCAGCAACAGACCCGGGATTGGTAAGAGGGTCTGTGACCCACTTCTTTAATTTTTCATTTAAAAATTGCATAATGATATATGTATAACATTTAACTGCCCTCCCTATAGGCACATGGCTTGGGTATGTCGCACTAATGAGCCGTGAGGGGGAACACAGAGGAAAGGATTAAATTTCTTACCGTTATTTCCTTTTCCTCTGTGTTCCCACCACGGCCATCCCTACCCTTTAATCTGTTTTCTGTTCTGTTTTTAAGCTTTGACAAAAGTGGACTACCGGAACTCGGGAAGGAAGCAGTTTTTATACTAATTTTTTAATTGGCCCTACAGTCAGCTAACCGGATGAGACTATACACACTAATGAGCCGTGGTGGGAACACAGAGGAAAAGGAAATAACGGTAAGAAATTTCATCCTTTATAAGGTGATAGATACATCCCCTTTAAGAGAGCCATGATTGTTCAGTGATTTGAACAAAAGCCAGATTGATTCAATGTGAGAAAGATGAACAGTTATATAGCATAGTTCTCTGTGTACACATTTTTCCAGGACTTTAGATAATATAGTGATATTGGTCTGTAGTTATGTATTTTTTTTTTTCCAGTTGACTCAGAATGTAAGCTTATTTAGTGGTCATCATTTTAATTGACCTTTTAACCTCTTGTCTAGTAGAGGTTTGTTCATTGCATTCCATAGCAATAAATTACACATGTCTAGTATCAAAGGGTTTAAATATTTGTAGGTGTTAAAGGGGGACTATTACCCCAAATAAAGTCCCCCACCCCCCATAATTAGCCATCTAGCGATAAGCTTACCAGTGGTACTGTTATCCAGAATAATTACCTCGTTACTCAGAAATCCTACTTGTGCTGAGACTGATGGCCAGGCAACAGCACTTTAGAGGAATCTGTGCGTCTGCGCCATCAGTCCCTTCTGGTATCTACAGGTACCATGCAACGCCTCCTAGAGGAGACCAGGACTGACAGCGCAGTCGCACAGATGTCTGTAACCAAAGATGTCTGCGCTGTTGCCTGGCTGTCAGTCTTGGCACCAGTAGGATTTATTGGTAATGCTGTAATTATTCTGGATAACCATAGGTAAGCCTCTCGCTAGATGGCAAATATTGGGGGGGGATTATTTGGGATGATAGTTCCCCTTTACAGATGGAGAATCTTGGCTCTGTGTCCTTGGTAATTTAAAATGCAGTGCCTTGTAAGAAAAGAATTGAGAGAAGCACGACATTATGTTAATGGGAGAAAATCTGGTTTGTGTTTTGTCCTTACCTCTTATTCATATAAAAATATTAAGCTGTTAAGCAGTTTAACAAGCTTGTTTTGTTGCTATGAGAACAGAGGTGTCTTTGCTCTCAATCTCTTCTTCTCTTGCACAGCTGTCCACGTCCCACCCAGATCTCTTGGCTCATGCTGCCTCTGTACATTTCCTTTGGTGCACTTTCTTTGTATCAAAGAAAAAGAGAGTCAGGAGTTATTGAGCTTAATTTAGAGGCATTAGAGGAACTCTGATGAGGATGAAAATGTCAGACTGCATATTTAAGACTTGTGGGGCAATTTAGGAATGTCAAGGATCACTGTATAATGTATAAAAAGGTCCCCAGGTAGCAGACAGTACCCCTTTTTTCAGTGTTTGTGGGCTGGCTGATGCAATGAAGAATAATCTAATTTGAAGTTTCTGATACTGGGCCTCATTCAGCAAGTCAAAAAGGTGCAAATCTTGATCAAACCAGCTGCGCATTGGGTTGGAATTGAAATTCCCTAAACTCCCTTTGATGTAAATAGAGATTTAAATTCATTGAACGCTGGACAAGTCTCAAACACCTTGTGAAGTAGTGAGTTGGAGATCTCTCTAGAATTCAAGGGGTTAAACATCCCATTTAAATCAATGGGTGTTTTTGGAAACTTCATCCACCCCCACCCCCAAGGGGGCAGTTGCTTGCTCAGGGATTGACCCTCTTCGGGGGTTGTTAATGAGGCTCACTGTGTCAGGCCTGAATTTTCACTTTTTTTGTCATTTAGAAGAGCTTAAAAAGCTGATGTAAATGCAAAAAACCGTATCTCTCAAACCTCTATGGTTTAAGAGATACGGGCATTTAAAGTTCGCTGTTTCCTACTGACAGCTGTAAAGCTGTCAGCAGGAGATTCGTGTCGGTTGACACGGTGGTGCTTGAGAAGTGCTGAGATCTCCTTACTTACAAGGAATCTCTTCATTGGAATGGTCTAAAACGTGTTCCTGGAATGGTCTAAAATGTGTGCCTGAACACCAGGCACACGTTTTAGACCATTCCAATGAAGGGATTCCTTGTAAGTAAGGAGATCTTGGCACTTCTCAAACGCCACCGTGTCGGCCGACACGAATCTCCTGCTGACAGCTTTACAGCTGTCAGTAGAAAACAGTGAACTTTAAATGTCCGTATCTCTTAAACCATAGCGGCTTGAGAGATATGTTTTTTTGCATTTAGATCAGCTTTTTAAGCTCTTCTAAATGCAAAAAACTTTTTTTAGATATTACTAACACTTTAAATAAATAAAATTAAAGCACCTATATTTGTTGGTTATTTATGGTTTAAAACAATTAGTTATGCTATATTTAGCTTTATTTATTTGTCTGCAAATCTGGCAGGTACTGCTGCAATGCTCCCTACCCCAACTGACATTTCCTACCTGGAAGTGCTAGTTTATCTGCATAAACTGACAAATACATCTAAATATCTGAAAATATTTTTTTTTTTACTTCAAACTCAAGGCTAACATTAAATATAGGTGACTTTCTAAACTCTCTCAAAATCGCCTATTTGTTACATAGTGACATTACCACTTTAAGTGGATCCTATGTAATGTATGGGAGCATACTCCAGAAGTGTTGGGCAGGTCCCTTAGTAGGTGGAAACCCATATTTTCTACTTCATCTCAATTTGTGTAATATTGATTTATTCAGCTTAATAGAACATGATGAATCAAAACTATGTGAGTGATTTCAGGTCAAACAGGGTGTGGGACAGATTTATAGGCTTTCATTTTTATAAGCACTTCTGCAACTCAGAGGATCCTAAAGAGTATAAATGCTTAATTTTCCTGTGACCATTATTGAAATATCTTAGAATGTTACTAACATTTACTTGGCTTTGTTTTTTTGCAGTTGCCATGGATAGGTAACAAAGATCTGGGCTCAGTAACGAAAGCAGGTGGTCATCGGCACAATGACAGAGTGTTTTCTGCCTCCAACCAGCAGTCCAGGTGAGCATCGCCGGGCTGAACATGGAGGAGGACTGGCTCGAACACCCAGCTCAGAGGAGATCAGCCCCACCAAATTTCCAGGATTGTACCGCACTGGCGAGCCCTCACCTCCTCATGACATCCTTCATGAGCCCCCAGATGTTGTGTCCGATGACGAGAAGGACCATGGCAAAAAGAAAGGAAAGTTCAAGAAAAAGGAGAAAAGAAGTGAGTGCAGATTGACTCTAGATTGTGATTATAAGAATTGCTAGTGTTAGATCAACAGTTTGTAAGAGATGTTGTTATAAACAAGACAGTCTACTCTAGGAGTCTGACCTGTCCCTTTTCTCTGTCTTGTGTGGGCAACCCTCCTGACTTCCAGATTTTGTTTGGATTACAACTCCAGGCATCCCCTGTCAGCCAGCATTATTGTAGGTTTTTACTGCATACTGGTTTATACACTGGTAGCTATATTTACATAAGATGCATAATACATCCTATTGAAAAAACAACCGATCACATTGGCATTTTGATACCGATTTTCTCACTTTATTTTCTGCATCTGTTTGTTACAAAGTGACAGTCCTGTTTTATGTCTGTAATACAGTGTGTATGTTGGTCTACGTTTAGTAAGCAGGAATAACATTCCAAACTGATAATATAATAGGAGAGGTATCGGCTGAGCCATTGCTTAGCTTGTTGTTCGTTTACTGACTTGCTCTCTTACAACAGTTTCTTTAATTGGATTTATGGTATGATGCACAGAGGTGTATCTGCAATGTCCAATTTAAGCAACCATACAAAAGGTACTCACAGGGTTGAAAACCAGTAAATCTGGATTTAATAAATGAAGGTTAACACTTCGATCCAGTAAGGATCTTTATCAAGGCAACAACAGCATCATATAAATGGAATTTAACCTTTTGAGTGTAAGAGAGGTATCAAACACATTGCAGTGGGTACCTCTGACAGTCAAAGGGTTAAATATCTTTTTGCCTAGGAAATCCAGTTTGAAGTAAATGTGCAATTGACATAATTTGCACTTTTTCCTTACACTGCCATGTTGGATCTCCTGAGCAGTAAGGTATTTAAGCTACATTTTTCTGGTGCCCTTGTTTTTTCATAAAAATCCTTACAGGATAGTAACATTGGCCTATATTTAATAGAAGGGGGCAGCACAGCCAAGGTTCTCCTTTTAAAAGGGATCTCTCACCTTATTCAGTAGTGACTTCCTATTGTAGTTTAAAGCGGAGCTTTATAATATTGCCCCCCAATACATTTGTAATATAGCGATTGGCAAAGTAATAATTGTATTATGGTGAATAAATCTACGTTATTGAAGTAATCCACCTTCTTCGGCAGGCATCCAGGGCACAGAGCTTACAAGAGAAGCTCTGCGCCTGCGCAGGCAGCAACTTCTGTTACCTTAAGGTAACCAACTAACGTCACCACCAATC